>JALPQI010001643.1:0-145247 GCA_025490895.1 Thaumatotibia leucotreta
TAAGTGACGTCAATAATTCCTTTAATTCATTATTTTGAATCATTATTATGAAACTTGTGCGCGCCATTAACTAGGTAGGTATCCGATCTTTTTTGTCCTTTTTTTTCAGGTTTCAATGTGCCCATAAATTGATAACTCCTTATACTCCCAGTGGAACAGAAAGGTAGGAAAAACATTCAGCAACTATCTTATAGACAGTGCCCGAGAATGTTAACAAAAACGCAACAAATGTGAATATACGACTATTATATTTATTTTGAACTTCATCCCTTTATACGATTGCACTGAAACTGCATTTCTGTGTTGAAATTAAGAAAAAAATCTGAAAATGTATGAAATGTAATTGAGGCGGGATTAATACTCGTAACACTAGTCGGTATTTCATTACAATGAGCACTTAGTTACTTCAACTACATACAGTAGTACTGTATTTAGGCATAATATAAAACCTATATTATTATACCTAAGTATTAACAAAAATGCGTAAGATATGTATATTACTTATTCATATACCTAAATAAATTACTTCAAAAGAGGGTTCTACCTATACGTACGGTACGTAAATACACGTAGGTATACAAAAAATCACAAAAGCGTAAAATACCTTTCCATTCTTGTTAAATGATTATAATAAATGTATATCAATCTATAATCGTTAACTGATACTTTTATAACTTTCGACCTTACAGACAACATTAAATTTGCAGACGGTATATGGAGAGTGTCAAGTACGAACTTGTTTAGCTGTAGCAAGTGCTAAACTGTACTTAGTGTTTTCTCTCGACAGCGAAAACCACAAACAAAATGCTGATTTGAAAGAGCGATATCTTTGCGGCGTTTGGCTGTCTCGGTCGCTCCAAGCGCTACGCTTGCTCCCAGTGTTGTCATGGCGACATGAGACGGCGCGGCGCCAGGGTATCCACGCATGTAGCGTCCCAGATAAGGGGTCGCCCAAGCTGTCATGGTACAAAAGTCATGCCATCTGGCTTCTTGCCATCGTCACGTGCCACAACCCACGGACCTCGAGAACCGCAGGCCGGAATTATGTTATATAAGCAGGTGTGGAGGTAGAGGCACCGGCGTTCTTTACGCATGAGAGGCCGTGGTGGCCAAGACACTATTAACAAAAGTTCCGCAGGCGCAACGATGGGGCGAAACAATGTTAGTACCCAATCGAAGCCAGCCTAAGGATATTGCTGTCAAAAAGTCTTCCGAAATTTTAAGATGGAAGGGCATGTAGGGAAGAACAAAATTTGTATTTATACTCGTATTATATTTATAATTCAATATGACATATTGAGCATAAAGCTATAGAGAATAATAAACCATTATCTCCGGCTCTATGGATAGCAGCATGTATGTTTGTTGGGCAGACTTCCTTCACAGAGTCAGTCCATCGAGTGGGTGATCGTCCAGTGCTGGATAGAGAGCTATTCTTCGACTTGTCCGAGAACAATACATTTCTCCAGGTTGCGCTGGGTTACGTATCCGAAATACTGGAGGACCCGCTGCCTGCAGATTGCTGACAGATGAGTCTTGATATCCAACTCTTTCGGGATAGAAACATTCATGCGACAGTTCATTCATGAGATGCTACCCAAAATCTTACGCCACCACCACATCTCAAAAGCGTCGATCCTGCGCCGGATGTTGGTGCGATGTTTCGTCGGGTGAGAATGCAATTGTGCCATATCCATTTTTAAGCAAAATCGGTTTTTAATGGTTCTTGATAGAATATTTTTTTTGTAGTTTATAACAGTAATCGATTTTTAAAAATTCTTATTTTATACTTAAAAAAACATATAATTTTGTGCCATGTCCTCGAACCGCTATACATAGTGATTACAATATTGTGCCATGTCCGGACATGACACAAATTTACGGTTAACAGCTATTTATCAGTGTGCCAAGCGACTAACCGATCAACATTTTTGTGACATAATCCATTAATCGATTTGATTTTATCGAATATTCGATACTTTTTTTTTACCTACCCTCTCTTTTGATAAATGACAATAAAGAAGGTAGGTTTGATTTACAATGATTTGTGTCATTCATATTTCAAGCTTTCATCTTAATAAGTTGGTGGTATAAATACCTACATAATATTTATAATTACGAGTACCTAACCATAAATTGTAAGAAATGACATATACTACAGAAAAAGTGACCGAACCCCCAATGACCAAGACTGGAATCGAACCAGCGACCTCCTGCTTTCCTGCCATGCCATGCTATTTAAGTCCTGGCCACAGGAGGCCTCGGTCACTGTTCCTGAGGTACATATTATATGACATGTCTTTTAATTTATAGAGCGTGTAGTTAAACTGTAATTTTATTAGTTGATAAGAAATAATAACGTTAATATGGCATTCATTAGTAAACGTATTATAAGCTGTTCTCATCGATATTTTTTCATACCGACATTAGCACTAGATATCGTTGAAAAGCTTATCATTTCACAAAATAGAGAAGGTCACCTATTAGATGGTACCTATTCACAAGAAAGTAAAAAAAATGATTCACATAAAGTAACCGTTATAATGGCGGGACCAGATCCTGAATTCGATCGATTCAATAATATACTAAATAATGCAATATGGATCGACAGAATATGGATAGAATTCTGGACCTGGTTCCGCCATTATAACGTTATAATGGCGGGGCCAGACTGATTGAATATAACTTTGAAATAGAAGAGGTACAATTTTTTTACAACAGGTACCAAATTGTACAAATTCAGTACTAAATAATGCAATATGAATCAATCGAATTCATGATCTGGTCCCGCCATTATAACGGTTACCACATAAATATTGGGAATCAATATTGGCAATAAGTATGTCTTTAGATTCGAGATAAATTATCGTCTTGACTTGAAATAAATCTAGTCGTAAAATAACTTTTATTTGCATAAACAATTGCTTTTTAATGTCTACCTTTCTTGACATTGCACTAACATTTTGTGACACATCCATAACTTTGTGTCATGTCATACATAGCAAGTTAAACATTTTCTTACCAAAATGGATATGGCAATTGTAAAACTACTTATATCTCATGACTATAATAAGTTAAACATTAATTGTATATAACAAAAATTAGTAAATTAATATACTAAAGTGTCAGTTAAGTTAAATATTGCAAAATTATAAGACATTTCAAGAAATATTTTTTTTTGTTTCATTTCGCTCTCCTGTAAACCAAGGCAAGTGGCGTATAGCACAATTGCATTCTCAGCCGACGGTTTGCTATACTGTTACATAAATAAAAAAAAATATTTTTAAGAATTCTTTATAAATTCAACTAAAGTGGTTGAAAAGGGACTTCATTAGCTTTGGGCTAAACCGTCCAAACACGTGCAGTTTAACAACCTTCCATCGCATGCCTGTTGCCCGCGTAATTACAAGCTGGGTAAAATCGGGCAAAATGGGATAATTACATGAAAATTTTGATGTTAAGGTTTTCCTACCATATATTTTTTACTTCAATTCAATACATACTTCTTCTTAGTCCAACCAGATAACGGTTTTGTTTCAACATACTGGAAATTGAATTCGTAGAATAATGATCTCTTTTCATTCATGTAAACAATTATTTATGAAAACGTTATAATGTCAAATAGTACATTACGACACAAGTGTGTCGTATTTGTTGCGAAAAACATGAAACTCGAAACGAGTGGCGATATTTTAAAACACGACCGATAGGGAGTTTTAAATCGACACGAGTTACGAGTAAGAAGAAATACGTAATTCGTGTCATTATCTGGTTGAAGCATATTTCATATAATAACCAATACTGAAATACCTAATCTTATAAAAACGAAAAAATGCTTTGTGTTTAAGTTGTTAAAAGTACTTAAGTAAAATGTATATCACGCTCGTTTGTTATCAGAAGACGTATTGATTTTTTTTTTAATAATGGTATCATTGGTGCCCTACTCTCCTCTAGCTTTACTTAACTCCAATTGAAGTGTCAGCCGCCCGTCTGAATCATTCATCGTGTCAACACCTGCTGGATTGGATGACTCATGTCCGATTAGGTGAAAAATAAGAGAACTAGTAAAAATAAGGCCTTGAACCTAAGTAGCGTAGTCGTTAGTGACCCTGCCTGCGAAGCTAGAGATCCTGGGTTCAAATCCTGGTGAGAGAACTATTTGTATTTATAGAAAAAAAAAAAGATATATATGGCTTTTTTTCTGTATATTTAAGTACCTATCCTATGTGTACCTATATTCATTATACTATTGCTAACTAGTACCAAGCTACTCCCTACAAGCCTTAGGAAGCTTGCCTTGAGAAAATTACCTAATGATAATTGTTTTCATTTAAAAAATATTGTATTTTACCGCGATGATTACTCATGAAATAAAACTATCCAAAACGGATTTTATCGCGTATATCAATTAATTTTAACTTAATCCCGACGTTTCGATACTTTACAGGGTTCATGGTATGCGTGCGACTGACATATTTAACAATATTGAGTAAGTAAGTAACTATGCAAACACAATCACACAAATTAAAATAAGTTCGGACCCTATTCGCTACATGAGGCCAGCCAGTAGCCGTACCATGAGCTGCCGCTGCGTTATCAATGCGGACATACCGTGAAACTAGCCAACATTGCCCGCTTTTTTCGGAAATTCTAAAATATCTCAAATAAATTATATATATGCAACCGTTATAAGATTTCTCGTCGTCATTTAGACCACTTTTTTTGCGTTTTAAAGGGCGGGCAAAGTAATCTCGAGTTTTGGCCAACATTGCCCACCTCAACTTAGTGCTTAAAAGCAGCTCGTATGACAATAATACTACGATCACATAAGGTTTTTGGGCAAATACCATTCCCTGTTGATAACTCAGGGATAAGTGTCAAGAATTTTGAGTAAATTGGTTGGGCAATGTTACCTACCCGTTTTCGCTCTTTTTGATACAAGGATCACTTACGCAATTTGGAAATGCTAGGGTTGTGACTTTTAAGTAAATATCTTTTCTTAAGACGTTTGACTTTTGTTCAAAGCATTAGTAAAGTAATGAAGTAAAACAGTCCAAAATGGTATATCAGCCCACTAACAAAGCTCCGCTATTTTCATAAAGTGGTAAAACTAAAAGGTGACAACCCTAGACTTTTTTTGATGATGGGCAATATTTTCATTGTCCGTTTGCTATTACTGGATAAAATTGCCCAAAGCCATAACTTATTTTATGATTGCCTTTTTCCACAAAACTACATAATCTACTGTTATTATTTGATTACAGGTCATGGGTTTTATTCATTTAAATCCACTCTATTTTGAGAAGTTTATGTCGCAATTTGGCCAAGATTTTGCCCGCAAAATAACCCACCTCACACAAGAAGCTCTAGCAAGCATCTGGTTGAAGTTATACGCAAAAGTAATACCTCGTTGCTGTGCCTACAAAAGTAGCTATGTGTTTTTTTTCGATTTTTGGATTTTAACGCCATTTCGAACTTAATTTCAATATCTATACGCTGCAAAAACAGCGGTAGGGCTATCTTCAATAGTTCAGGATTTATGAATTTTAGCTATGTGATACCCATATATTGAAATATCTTACTAAAAACAGTAAGTGCATAAGTCACATGACTGTTTTATATAACTATGAGTGACTTTTTGTAATGGGGCCTGTTATTTGGTTTTAGGCACATAGCGGGATTTTTTTATAAATTAAATAAGAACAAAATATGGCCCGATATGTGCTTTCCCGCACATTGCGATACATCGCGTTCGTAGACTATGTTTTAGACAAAGTCTTACGACACTTGGCGAAATTTTCCTATGACTATTATTATGTAAACATGTTTTTTTTGAATTATTGAAGAACCATATCTTTCAGACGATTCAGATGATTTCAGATGATTATTTCAAGGGATTAAAGTGTCACTGACCATGCTACAAGATTGATGATGGGCAGCAGGGTCATCATAGTAGACTAGACACATTACTGCGATCGCCAATCCGCTTGCCCGGCGTGGCGATTATGGGCATTTACCTCCTAATGCGTCTATACGCATAGTTAATAGGAGAGGCCTACGTCCAGCAGTGGACTAACATAGGCTGATGATGTGATGTGATGTGATATCTTTCATAAAAATAACTATTTGGCAAATTTTATCAAGATGTGTCAAATTTTGTAACTAGTTATTAAAAAAAAGTTAAAATAAGACGCATAGAGTATTTGGACGACTGAAACAAAAACGGCTATGTGGCATATTATTGGTGATAATAATTATTCTCGTTAAAAAACTGAGATTTTTATTTAGAAAAGACATTGAAATACGTGAAACTGAACATATTTATCTAAATAAAATATTGGCCTACTTTGAGTGAACAAGATTCAAAATAAACATTTTTTTGTGTGTCCTGTAAAGTAGCAATAAAACACATAGCGACTTTTGTAGGAACAGCGATGATAGTGTTGCCTCCCATATAACCTATTTTATTATTATATGCCGCCTTAAGAATGTATCGTGTTACACAATTTGTTTAAAATTATAGTTTTGGGCAATGTTTCCCCTGAAGGCAAAGTTGGCTAGTTTCACGGCACTTTCTATCCATCCCGCTCGCACTCGCGTATTGGTACAAGCAGCTCATGGTAAGCAATGTAAGCATACAGGTTGTCCGAGACTTAATTTTCTAGGGAAACATGCATGTGAGACAGGTTAGCGGATAAAAAATGATGGCTCAGTGAGCCTAGTACGGTCTAGAGTAAATCGTCTCTAAAGAGTTAAATCAATATTTAGTAAATAAGTCAACTTCTGTTTTAAATTATACATTGTTTATTTCAACGAGAAACGGTTAACACGATATATTTACTTGCTCAGTGCAGTGCAGGGCGTTAATAAATACAATTTTCATTACACATTGCATTTAGAAGTGTAAAGCCAGGCAGTTACTATTCCATTTGCGCCTCAAACGAAGGCAGCTGATGACTGTGTTTAGCTTTTGTTTCTTGGCAATAGAGCATATTGTTATTTGGCTTGGTGCAAGATAAGGAGTGTCGCCTGGTTTAATGCAATCTTGTTCCTTATAAACTGTACTCAGCACTGCCAGGCTGAGTGTCTGCGGTTGCATTTTGACAGGGCTTAGTCGGTGAGTCTGTTATTTTAGTGTTAGTTCGTGAAAATTATACGTGTGGACATTTTTTTGTTGCATTGGGTACCTTCAATTATTTATTTCAAATATATTTATATAAATACTAATACCTCCTATTCTTGTAATCCAGCCAACTTTCATCATCATAGCCCACTCATCGTGGTCATGTTATTTACAACATCTCCTACGCAATCCCAATATGTGACCAACGTGTATCTTCTTCTATTGGTTTACCTGAGCCTCTATGTAGGTACTGGATTCATATTCTGGTGCAAATTTATCAAAAACACAAAATATACAGGCCCATGAAACCCTGAGCAATACTCATAATCACTTTGTAAAACGGTGTTGCTCCTGAGCTGTTTCAGAATGTTGTGGACAATCTAACATTTTTTATTTTATTTGAAATGGGCTTACTCATTACCACAGACTAGCCGAGGGCAGATACGTGGCCTAAGATGAGTGAAGGTTCGCCTAGAAGATGCCTATTCACCTTGGCTTGAAGGCTGACGGTGATTTGATATATTTATAATCTCAGAAATGTAGACGCTGGCGTGGAATTTCACTTCTTGGCTGTACGCATAAAAAAAGAATTCAAAGGCTTCGGGCGAATTAATGGAATATGTACCAAGTAAAGATGGAAGCCGGCCGTGCGTCTAAAAGTTCGATGGTAAAAATGGGGATGGTGGAATTTTAAGCTCATGAAGATGTTGAACACACTCCCCGCGCGATCATCATAGCGCCTTGATATATATGTTAACATTTTGATAGCTCAACCTTTTTTATATTTTTATCTTTTGACTTAAATAAATGTAGTTGATTGTTAGGTTAGCATAAGGGGTATTAATGTCAGCAAGGAGAAGGGGAGAAGTGTTGTTCCTCCGGGAGATGGGTTCAGAGCCTGGATAGCCGCTACAAGGTTGCGAAAGTGTGCTTAAGCGTACCTAGTTACCTCGCCTTATACTGTCTTGGCAGCACGCCGTGGCGTTTTAGTGGGTAGACCAGGGCCTTATTAGGCCTGGGAGTCTCTCATAACCACCCGGGCCCGTCCTCGCCTGTGTGGTATGCTTAAAGCGTTTACTCGTGAAAAAAAAGTAAGAATCCGAACTTTTAAGGTAGGTTTACACCAAACGAGCGAATGCTCATTCTATCCCCCACTCTACGAAATCAACGAATTTCGGCGAATTACGTTTTGTGTAACGAATGAATTTCGTACAGTGGGGGATAGAACGAGCATTCGCTCGTTTGGTGTAAATCCACTTTTACACTAATAGGCTGTGGCTGTTCCAAAATATCGACAAATCGATATTTATTTAATTATTTCGAGAGTTTAGATTGAAGTTTCTCATGAATCACTGTGCGGCGCTTCATTGCAAAACTTAAATCGGGGGCGAATTGTAACTGATTGTAACTGATCCAAGACATGGATTTATTAGTTTTCTTCTTTTGAGAATTTAGATTGAAGTTTCTCATGAATCACTGTACGGCGCTTCATTGCAAAACTTAAATCGGGGGCGAATTGTGACTGTTCCATGTTCATGTTTGAACAGTAAAATCACTTACATTTGTAGTTAGATTTGTTATTCATCCATAATTTATAACAATTGCATTCTGACGATACTTTGATGTGTAATAAATACATTTTATGATTATGTATTTTCAGAATCCTGAAATAAATATTGTTTGTTCTATCGTCTCAATAGAAATTGGTAATATAAAACAAACAGTAATATTTTGTTATGAAATATTAATGTTTGTTGATTACATATGACATTAATGACAAAATGGCAACGTCATTTGTTGTTAAAGCCGTATCTCACCTTTTACGACATTTCCTTGCGATAAATCCGATGCAGATTTTTATTTTATTTATTATTATATTTTATTATTTCACAAAATATTAAATAAATTTATTATAATAATTATCAACAATTTATCTTTGTTGTAAATTGTTGTATTCAGTTTAATACGGGCTTTTCATATAAATGTCTGGTTTCACATATTTTTTATTTATCAAATTCAAATATTCAAAATTTATGAAAGCATTTTCGACATATTTTGTCATGAAATATCTGTATATAAGGCTGGGGCTTCCCATAGAAAGGGTTCTTGCGTTTTGGTCGCGAAAGGGTAAAGACCCTGTCTTTTCAGTGATGGAATCTGGAGGGCGAAGCTCTGTCCAAATTGTGTTGAAATTGAGTTTATTTGTCTTAAAGAATCATTTTATTAGCTGGAAATTATGGTAAGCTAACCTGGTTATTTGTAAACGTTAGTCACAACACAATACATAGCACACACTATACACATGGGAATGGGTATTTATAACTTTCATTCTAAAGTAACGTTAAAATCTATATTCTCTAACAGAGCCTAATAATATAATTCAATTCTGGGCTGTTGTTAGTTAACTTGTTTTGGTTTTCTAGGTTCTCTGATCCTCTAGTGTGGGGGGCGTCAAGCGATGCACTGTCAACTGTTAAAGGTGTTCACTATAATATAAAAGTAACAATGATTCTGTCAAGTTGAGTCCAGTAGCTACAGACTGATCCAAAGAGTTTTGGGCAGACTGTTTAAGGTCCATTTGCGAGGCGAAGCAGTGCATTGGATCTTATAGAGCAGAAGGAACGCTCATCTTGGTTGATCATTCAGAGAGAACGAATGTATCAATCATCATTATTATTAACAGAAGTGCTTGCTTTTCACTCTTTAATCCTGGAGAATTTGAGTATTAGCTGTAGCTAGGCTTAGTTTGGGGTTATACTGCAATATGATACGCGTATGAATACTTGGTGCTTCTTTTCATCTTTTCCTTTTGTTTGCATTGCAGTTAGGTTCCGAAGCACCGTAAACGTTTAGCTAGGAGTAGTGAGGAAGCCCAACTGACAGAGTTAACTCTACACTGGTTGGTTTAGCGTACCTCTTTACCCCACCCAAAATTGCTGGAATTGTTAATTTAGCTAGCAGATGTGTTAGGGTTAAAAGTACTAAATTTGTTAGAAATTCCAGTCAATTGACAGAGGTCACTTAGATGGTCGGGGATATTCCTCTCTGAGGAATTTTATTTTTAATGTTTCATTCTTCACATTATATATTTTATAATCTACATTACTCATTGTTCTACTAATCAATAAACTTCAATTTCAGTGCTTAATAATGTCAAAACTATCTATCTTAATATTCCCTCAAATTCAATAAAACAATGTCACGTTTTCCTTTCAATAAATGTCGTTTTTCTTTATTACTACATGTTCAAATATCTATTTGTTTTGTGTCCAAAGGTTTAGCTTGTTCCACATTAAAGAATCTTTGTTACTATACGGTTCACAACATAGGTGTCCTACCCTAGACTAGACGATCACTGGCCAAATTATCTCTAAGTTATCAATATTATGTTTTACTGTATAATTCTTGGTAAATAAAAAAAAAGTATATTTAAATTTAGTTTCATTTCTATTTAGAGGGGGGGGGGTTATTTACAAGGCCCAAGGACTGTTGAGATAGGGAAAGCAGTCACCGTAGCCTATGGGCGCCTGCAACCCCAGGGGTGTCACATGCGCGTTGCCGAACCGATAAGAACTTGTACACTCCTCTTTTGAAGAACCCCATACTGTAGTCCAACGGGAAAACCTTGGCAGGGAGCTCATTCCACAGACGGACCGTCCGCGGGAGGAAGTTCCTCTGAAACCGCACGGTGCGCGACCATTTAGGTTGCAAGGTGTGAGGATGAGCGCCCAGTCGGTGGCGAGCGGTGCGATGATGAAAATTGGACGTTGGCATCATGTCGAACAGTTCTTCAGAGCACAACCCATTGTACAGACGATAGAACACACATAAGGAGGCGAAGTCTCTCCTTAGACTTAAGGGTTCAATACCGCCTGTGAGTCTGGGATCGTCGACTATTCGGACAGCTCGTCTCTGAACCGAGTCAAAGGGTGCAAGCTGGTATACAGGTGCTCCTGCCCAGAGGTGACAGCAATACTCCATATGGGGTCTGACTTGCGACTTATATAACAGAAGTCTTTGCCCCAGAGTAAAGTATCCCCTCGCTTTATTGAGCACACCGAGCTTTTTGGATGCCAGCGTAGCTTTTCCCTTTAGGTGACATCGGAATTGGACGTCGTTGGAAATGTCGACTCCGAGGATCCCAATACTCTCTGACATGGTAAGAGCTGTGTCTTGAAACTTTGGAGCCACAGTAAATGGTTTTTTTTTAGCGGTAAACGCGCAAACTTGTGTCTTTAACTGCAAACTGAAAATAAGTAAGACATAATGAGTAATTTTATAACTGTGTTGATATCGCCCATGAATGGTTTTTAGGAGTTGTATTACTCGTATAGTTATAGATATTTTAAGGAATATGTTTTTAATTAATCTAGATTCCCAGTCAACCTTGACAAAAGCTCGAAATAAATAGGATCGCAAAACAACAATCCATGCCAGTTTGGTAGCAAAAGTTTTGCTAACTTCATAATTTTCAAAACAGTAAAGTAATTACTCTAGAAACAATGAAACACGTACTCGATCTTAATTTTAATAAGAACAAAAGCCACGTCCATTAAAATCTGGGAAATGAGACGGATAAATCCCAATTGGGGCAATGTATGTAAATTAGTTGACAAGTTCCGAGTCCCTCAGGCATCGTCGTGGCCGGTCGTGCAGTACACGGTTTATCGGTACAACCACACATACAGATTTGGTCTGGAGAATCTTGTAGCTATCTCAGAAGAGGAAAATGTATGTACTATCTTAAATGAAAACCTTTAACAAAATGGCTTGATTCATGTAGGTAGTAGGAACGTACACTAACTCTACACAGTGTTTTAAAGTTTTATACTGGGTGACATCGGAGTCGTGATCCAAACTGTAAGAAACGTGTTAAGATGGTCATTCTCAACAAGGTTTCCCATGGAACAAATATGAATATCGCGAAAAAAAAAAAAACTGTTTCCATACTGAACGGTGCGGAAGTGTTCATAACTTCCAGTCTCGTTTCATAATTATGTAAACACATTTGGAAAGGATTCGTATGAAGAAATGTATACATATTAATGAGCTCGAACTTTACTAGTCGTAAAAAAAGTATGTTTGTTTATATAGGTCCCATAGAGAACATTGTTTAGGAAGACCATCTTAACACGTTTCTCACAGTTTGGATCACGACTCCGATGTCACCCTGTATAATATGTCAATGGCGGTTTTAGATCTGTTGTTTTTCATTCCTAAAAAAAATATATGACATTGAAAGGTTGAAATACAGACGTGATTTTAATAGTCAGATTTCTCACGGTTCATACATATAAAAATAAACTAATTCATCAAAAACTTAAGGACTTACGCGCAGTTGTTATTGCTGGAATTCTGTTAATCAATTTACGTTAATATTATATTATATTCATCATCATCATCATCATCAGCCTATGTTAGTCCACTGCTGGACGTAGGCCTCTCCTATTAACAATGCGTATAGACGAATTAGGAGGTATATGATATTATTCCCACCATATTCACAACAAATAATAAGTCATAAAGTCATAATTATACTGAGCCTGAGTGTGATTCTTTAGAGGATCCACAGTACCTACCTATCCTTTTACTACACACTAATTGAATGATTAAAATTGTCTTAATCAGTATTTCTCAGTACCTACATAACAAACCCAGGTACTTTGAAATACGTTTAGTGTTGACATAGCTATGTATGAATAAAAAACACAGTTCCTACTCCGAAATACACTTATTTGTGGCGTTCCAATTAAGTACGTGTAAATATTTAATGTTTTTTTTTTTCAAAAAAGCTTACATCGAGGAAAGAGCCTTGACTAATTACAAAAAAAAACTTTCAATGGCATACGTGACTATTTCCAGTTTAAGGGTTTAAAGTTTTTAAGAATTATCAGAAAATTAAATTCATTTGCAACTCTCAGTCAAAAATGTTTTTTTTTCTCGAGATAATGTCACATACACTTTACGATACAATGTTATTGATCATAATGATCATTGATCAATTCAGAAACGATACAGTTAGCATGAATCACATGTCTTTTGGTTACTATTTCAATTTCATACGCATTCAATAACTAGTTTTACTGATTTTTTTGATTGTGATGTGTTGTGATGTGTACCCAACATAAATGACTTTAGTTTCATTAATGAAATAGTGCTTACCAATTTTATTGTTTAAATACACAATTACTGAATCCGAGCAGTGCATTATAATACCGTGTATTTACGAATTAAAATAATAAAAGCAAATCACTTAGGAACTCACTGTTAAAACTATGAGTAATATAAGATATATAAAAATATAAGTACTCTTTCTTCTGAAGCGTATGAAACAAATAGGAGCAAAAAATCTTGCAAAGTTGCAAGACGCTATCTTGAAACAAAAGTGTTTACCATTTCAGTGAGAACAACAGATTTTTCTACATCGTTATGAAACAACATGGCTCACCTTTAAATATTTAAACATCCCTCTTTATGCGGAAGTTTCAGCCCTTAACTTTCCCAAGGTAACGTAGGTTCGAGAGCTACCATCTTAAGCCGAGGGTGCATTTTAATTTTTTCCCACCTCGTTTCTTTTAGGATACGCAATATTTTTTAAACTTCTCTCAGTTTTATGGCGGTGTTAGTATAATCAGAGGCCATTATTTAGGATTGGTTTGAGTTTCTTGTTCTATATTTTGTGTAGTACTTTTTGTGCTTTGCCTTTACATTTTTGAACACAAACTATAAGGTTTGAAATTTAGTGATTTTTTGATGTCTTGTACTTGTACACGCAAGTGTCACCGTCAAAACTTGTTTTATCTTGTTAACTTGTTCTCTTTGTGGTATTTTTTTGTCCAAAACGCTTTTATCATTATTCAGTCGGTCGCCATCTGTTATAAAATATGCGTTCGGAGTGTTGAATAATTGCCATAACGATAGAGGCGTGTTGGTACGTACACGTAGACGTAGACGATCCTAAGAAAATTGCCGGAAGACGCTGGATGTAGGTCCAACCAGTGTATATTGAGGTCCAAAGGGGAGGCCTATGTTCAGCAGTTATACTTCTTATGGCTGAAATGATGATGACAATTGCATTGGGATAATTAAAAAAATAGTGCGCATGGCAAAAAGGTTTTCGAAACCTGTTCTTAGAATAAATCAATATGGTTAGTAATTCTGCCAAAAAACGATACCCGCATAATATTCTAAGTTTTAAAAATAGCCTATACTTAGTAATATTTTTATTCAAATAGGTACATGCATTATTTTTAAGACTATAGCTACGCTAACTCATTGTTTAAGCTAGGCATGACATGCATTAATTTCTAGTTCTGACTTCATTATGCCAGCGACCTAAATAATTCCCAATCCCAAACTGCGCATAGAAACTTGGTCATGTTAGTTTATATGAATAGATTACACTCAAGTGTGCCAAATTAGTGGAACCTATTTACAAGTTGTATTGAAATAATAATCTATTTTTATTTTGTATTGTATTTTGACCGCTTATCCGTAACTCGAATTCAAATAATGCCTACTTTGCGAGGTCCCAACGCTGGCCCAGTACCTACTTGTTGAGGACTTCACATTACACCTTTGAATTTATCGCAAATGTATAGAGATTTATATTGATTTAAACTATTACGATTATCACTAATATTTTAAAATATGTATACAGGTTTCTTCACGATGTTTTCCTTTATCGTAAAGCACTTGTGAATATCAAATGATATTTTATAAAAATGTTTTTTTGAAAAACTCATGGGTACGAGCCGGAGATTGAACCCACAACCGTTGCGAAGCAACCGTACGTCTTTTGATTTTATATAATTTATTTTCACTATTAATATATTTACTATTCTCCTGTTTTCTTAGTACACCTCCGTTGTCTTCCGTTATTTCCGAATACAAAATTAATGATTGCGTATATACATAGTAGCCCACCGAAGGAAGACCAAAAGTTGCCTATCGGGAGAAATAACTCGTGTATAATCGAATTTTGGCATAGTTGTAGGGAATGGTGTTTTAAACCACGTACTAAAAGTACTGGTGGATAGGGGTGGAGCTAACGGGGGGAGGGGGTTGTAAAGGTCCTTATTTTTAATTTTTCGTAAATAACTCTTAAACCGTGGCTTGCAGCAAAATACGTTCTAGTACATAAGTAATCTACATAAAATTCTCTACAAAAAAGATATACGCATGTTTCCTCTGGGATCAATATGTCATGAGATAAGAAAGCAAGAAGATGGACACTAAAGAAATAAACACATTTGTTTAAGTAGGTATGGCACATACAGAATGCTCGCGAGCATTCCAAAAGATTTTAATGCTAGATTCCTGACCATATTTAGAGTCTTTAATGTAATACAAAATTTCCTGGATTCGGCTTGGGTTCAGAGATAATCAACCTTTTTTTCGAAATAAGTTTTTCGACGTAACTCGTCATAAAACTTCTTTTTAATTACAATTCTACTACAACGTGTTTTAATATTACCACACCTTTTGCCTGGCAATCAAAAAATGGGAATAAATTGACAAAATAACCTGTCCCTAAAAAAAATATTAATATAAATAATTTTAACAAATTGTTGTTGTGATATAGTACTGGAAATGTTAAAAAGTATGCAAAAAGTCTAAAAAAAAGAGAAAAAAATTTTTTTTTTTTGGTGGTATTTGACATTAGGTCTCATAATCATTTTTGTTTATTTTGATATCTAGAATGCATACTTAAAATCTTTTGGAATGCTCGCGCCCGGGCGCGCCCTGTATAATTATCTGTAAAAATAAAATTCCTAATTATTTTCTAAACCTAAAATATTCTCATAATCATCGTCAAAAGATTTTAACTATGCATTCTAGACATCAAAACAAACAAAAATTATTATGAGACCTAATGTCAAATACCACCAAAAAAAAATTTTTTTTCTCTTTTTTTTAGACTTTTTGCATACTTTTAACATTTCCAGTATTTTTTATCATAACAACAATTTGTTAAAATAATTTATTTTAATATTTTTTTTAGGGACAGGTTATTGCGTCAAGTTTATTCCCATATTTTAATTGCCAGTCAAAAAGTGTGGTAATATTAAAACACATTGTGGTAGCATTGTAATCAAAAAGAAGTTTTATGACGAGTTACATCGAAAAACTTATTTCGAAAAAAAGGTTGATTATCTCTGAAACCAAGCCGAATCCATGAAATTCTATACAACATTAAAGACTCTAAATATGGTCAGGAATTGAGCATTAAAATCTTTTGGAATTGTCGCGAGCATTCTGTATGTGCCATACCTACTTAAACAACTGTGTTTATTTCTTTAGTGTCCGTCTTCTTGCTTTCTTATCTCATGACACATTGATCCCAGAGGAAACATACTTAGATCTTTTTTGTAGAGAATTTTATGTAGATTACTTATGTACTAGAACGTTTTTTGCTATAAGCCACGGTTTAAGAGTTATTTACGAAACATTAAAAATAAGGACCTTTACACCCCCCTCCCCCCGTTAGCTCCACCCCTATCCACCAGTACTTTTAGTACGTGGTTTAAAACACCATTCCCTACAACTATGCCAAAATTCGCTTATACACGAGTTTTTTCCTCTGAGTTTCCTTCGTTTGGTGTACTATAGGTGAACCAGAATCTGATGGCATTTAAAAGTAAAAAAAATGTGGTTTTATATGGCAACAGTCAGTGGTGACATTTGTGTCAAATAGTTTGCTTGCCGTTTGCCGTTGCTTACATTTTGTAATTCGCCTTCAACGAAAAGGTATAGAAAATCGTTTAGGCCTTAAGCGAATAATACTAATAATTGTATTTATTATAATACACAAAGAAGGTGAATATCAAACAATCTTCAAATTAAGCCATGTGGAGTCGTTTGGTAAGTTAGAATGAACCGTTTTGATATGTTTAGGTTGAGGTATATGTTTTCTTAAATGAATGCTATTTATTAGGTACTTAGGTTCAGAGCACTAACGTCCATCGAATTATAACTAATGGCACCTATGTAAAGTGAATCAACGAATTTATGGTGCCTATATTTTTTTTAGTTGTGGACGATTTTTAAGTTACTGCTTTGTACTATAGTATAAAAATAAGCACCTATAAAAAAATTATGGGCACCATAAATTCGTTGATTTACTATAGGTACTTAGGTATAAATAATTTTCTGAGAATTAATATTTACAAATTATCCTATTTGTGACTACCCCAGCAGTTTTCAAATACAAATTCATCGAATCATAAAATACCTAATATTCAAAGAAAAAATTGCAAATAAGTATCAATACTGTAATGTTTCGTCCCATTTCCCCAGTATTACCCTCTATATTTTTTGTTTCCCATTTTGCCATGAGATTCTGGTACACTTGTGTACCATTCGCCAGTAGAATCCAAAAAAATGTAAACAAACCTCTGAACTTGCATTATTACTCAATATTTATACAATTTTACTTAATATATAACTGTAATGGTGGGTAGTAACGGAAACGCCCAATGTCATCAATACTTTTATTCGGGTTATTCTTATATACTTAAAGGTATAGATACATTAATTGTTCATTCATAACTGGAACTTCCTAGCTACGTTAAGTCGTACAGTGGGTGGCAAGGTTGAACCCTCCACTGCCGATACAAATTACCCAGGGACAGTCTGTGAACCTATCGCCAAGGCACTAGCTAAGACCTAGGGTGAATATGGGAGAAGACTGCTAGGACGCTATCGAACTCCCAGACTCAGTGAGACTTGCCAGAGGACAGAGGGTTGTACCTATCGCTAAGGCAGTCGCTAGCTAAGTGAAGAATTAGAACTGAACTGAATATACAAACGATACTCCTCCTGGAGTATGTGTGGCTGCTCCCGCGTTTCCGCTACTGCAGCTGTGGCCGGGTCGCATCCCACAAGGGTGGGACGGTCGTTGCACCGTCATTTGGGGACGGTGTTGAGAGGCTGTTGAAGGTCTCTCGTGAAGAATTACGGCGCGGGCGTCGGCTTTTATACCCTGCGCTCTGGATTCGTGCGCGCTCGGATATCTTCGGCGGCCTCTTGATGAGATGGACGAATGTGCGAGCGAGAAAGTATTCGAGTCCGCGCGCCGCGCGTGTTTCTAAGAGATCTGTATTGTTACAGTCTCCCCCTCTGGTGCTCGATGACGTCCCGTGAGAGTACCAGGAAAATCTGTATTGTTACAGTCTCTTCCTTTGATGCTCGATGACGTTCCATGAGAGAACCAGGAATTTGTATTGTTACAATCTCTTTCTTTGATGCCCGATGACGTCCTGTGAGAGTACCAGGACTCTGTAATATTACAGTCTCTTCCTTTGATGCTCGATGACGTCCCGTGAGAAAACCAAATTTCCTGAATGCCCTCTCCCTGGAGTAAAGCTGCTCCAATGGTGTAGTTACAAGCATCTGTTTTGACCGTAAATGACGGCTGAAAATCTGGTTGTTTCGATATTGGCGATGAGGTAAGTCCAAATTTTCGATGTTTTGTATGCAGCTTGCTCTTCAGTGGCCCATTTCGACAGAACTTTCTTGATAGACTCTTCGAGTTTGTTGCGGTCATTTTCGCCATGGAATCGAATGGTACATTTAACAAATTTCTTGGTAGACATGGTAGAAAGGTGTTTTTTAATAATCTTGCAAACTGTTCTTCGGATGAATGTATCGAAGACACTGATGGCGCTTGTGGCTGTGTATCTCCTGTCGTTTTCACCTTTGATTTATTTGAAACTACCTTCTTTGTAGATACTTCGCCGTTCCCCTCCTTATTCGTATCGCCTTCCGCCATTTTATATTTATTTTATGTGGGGTACTTTGAGAAAAAATATAGGGTAGATGAAACTTAATCTTCCAATCGAGCGGGTAGTTATTTCGTTGGGCGCCAATTTGTAAGGTAGGCGCCACTTGGGAGATGTGTTGAACGCCAATGTCAACGTTTACATTTATTAGGGTTATTCTTATATACTTATAGGTATAGATACATTAATTGTTCATTCATAACTGGAACTTCCTAGCTACGTTAAGTCGTACAGTGGGTGGCAAGGTTGAACCCTCCACTGCCGATACAAATTACCCAGGGACAGTCTGTGAACCTATCGCCAAGGCACTAGCTAAGACCTAGGGTGAATATGGGAGAAGACTGCTAGGACGCTATCGAACTCCCAGACTCAGTGAGACTTGCCAGAGGACAGAGGGTTGTACCTATCGCTAAGGCAGTCGCTAGCTAAGTGAAGAATTACGGCGCGGGCGTCGGCTTTTATACCCTGCGCTCCGGATTCGTGCGCGCTCGGATATCTTCGGCGGCCTCTTGATGAGATGGACGAATGTGCGAGCGAGAAAGTATTCGAGTCCGCGCGCCGCGCGTGTTTCTAAGAGATCTGTTTTGTTACATAACTTTTTTATTAAAATTGTTGAAATTTATTAATATTAACGTAAAAATATATCTGCAGACGTGTTTCACGAGAATATATATGTTAAAGACGTCAAATGCTGTGAAAAGTCAGCCATATAATTGTAAATAGTAAGTAGTGTCGTATCGCACGCATAATAATCTCTGGAATTGGACTTGTATGTATGTAATTGAGACTGATTATTCCTGCTACTTGAATCATCTTTTACAGATGTCTGAATGTCGGACTACGCTATTTCAATTCTAAACAACAAACCAACTGTCAAAACTTCTCAATAGCTGAAATTATGTAACAAACCTCACATCACATGGACAAAGTTTTTGTGTAGCTTGGTTTACTTCCAGAACTTACACGGAACTAAAAACAGTTTACGTTTGTATCAGATAGGGGAAAATCGATTGCATCGTAATCATTTTTGAGAATTCTTTATTTACAGGTTAAAAACGGGACTCGGTTACTAAGAAGACTTCACTGTTTGCCCTTCTTTCTCTCTGTATGTCTTGAATTGTGACAGCTAGACTGTTTAATTATATTTCTGCTATCCCTAATGTAGTAGTAGTAAGCACGTTATTGTACAAAATATACATTTCGACATAATAATAAAAATGTTAACACAAAGGCAAATTTATCCCTGTAAGGGATCTCTTCCATTCCAGTAATTGAATGGGAGAGAAAAATTAAAGGATAGACAAACATACAATATACAACAAGTATACATAGGAAAACAAAAATCATACATCGTACCAAATTTTATTATATCAAACATTAAAACCATACTGTATCTAAAACCATATTATACCAGTTGTCGTCAGTGCGCGGAGTGACGCGGACGCATTGATGAGTACCTAATTAATTAATAGTTGCAAATTAGCGCGGCCCGGCCGCTGCTAACGTTTTGTCACAATGAGCGAGCAGCGTGCGCCCGTTGTGAATGAATTCCTAGCGTATCTGCAGCAGAAGCAGAAGCTGCTCCAAAATGGAGCAATGGATTTGGAAATGGCTGTACAGTTAAGTTCCTGGGCATCGACATTCACTGTCGATGACTACTGTGCAGCTAAGCAGGTGCTGTGTCAATGCCTTGGAATTGCCGGCACTTATGTCCCTCACCGGAGAGGGGATGAAACCGGAGAAAAGACCCTTGGGGATATTAAAAGAATCCTGCGGGAATACGAGGACCAGCTTCCAGAGTTCGTCAGGGAGGAAGTTAGCCTGCCATGTGACCCTCCAGAGGACGTGGACGTTCGCAGTTTGTCGAAGGAAATCGTGGCCCTAAAGACAAGCCTTGCTGAAATAATTTTGAAATTTGACGCGGCCCAAATAATTATCGCCGAGTTACGCAACGAAATCGCCAGTTTGAGGAATGACGCTCCTACTCGGCCAGTGGCGTCAAATTTCAAGACCGAAGTCCGATCCGGCTCATGTGCCGACGAGTCACGTTTACGTGTTGCTGACACTGTAAAAAGTGTGGCACGCGCCGTGCCGCCGCCCGCGCTGCCCCCACGCGCCCGGCCGTCTCCTGTTTCTTCGAACCTACGTAAGCGAGCGTATGCCGCCGTCGTTTCCGGGCAGCAAGTCGCAGCTGACCGGGTCAACTCACCCTCTAAACCGGGTGACGTACGGGCTCCCTATAGGGAAAAGGCCTCCCACGCATGTGTGGATAATGAGGGCTTCACGCTGGTGCAGAGGAAGGGCCGAGTGCGCAGGGCACCTCGCAAGACGCAGTGTAGAACCGCCGAGCCGGTTAATTCTGGTCTTCCAGTTGCTACACCGTGTAAGGCGCTCTATGTGTCGCGCCTTCATTACTCCGCTGTGCCTGAAGACGTGAAAGAATACGTTCGCTGGAAGACTGGCTACTCGCTGAGGGTGCAGCAGCTGCAGTCGCGCCACTACGTGCACTTCAGCTCGTTCATGGTGCGCGTGCCGCGCCCGCTGCCAGATACCATCGCGAGTCCGGACTTCTGGCCGAAGAGCGTCGATTTTCGGCGGTTCCGGGGTAATCTGCCAAACCCTACGCCTGTTCAGATGACTCAACGGAGCCACGCTGTTGCGTCACCTAAATCTAGTTAACTTTTATTTCTTTCGTTGTTTTATATACATAATGTGTCTATTTTTTTTTTCAAATTGTTTATTTTTAGTTGCATGACGCATTGGGTTTTAACTGTAATGTCGTGTAAACTTATGTTTTAATAAAATAAAATACCATATATCTAAAAGAAAATAGATAGGTACATATACACGGTGGGCCCGAGGAACCCGACCAACTTTAACTACCGATTCTAAAGCCTATTTGGAGCATATAATGTGCATGACCTGCAGTCCAATTACGCATAATTTTCGAGATATTCATTATTTTAATCAAAACTGAAATTCTAAAATCTCCAGTCTAACGCACCCTAAGAACATCACGTGCATAGTTCGTTTAAAAAAATATAGCGACTCGACAAGCACTATTTTCAGTATTTCTGGCCAGTTAGTACCTATCGAAGAGTTTGTCATCCAAATAAAAAAGGTTTCTTTCGTCACTATGAATATTTATTTTAATTGTAATGAACATGGGGAGCTTGAAGTTTGAGTGTAGTTACCTTTTCTCATTCCTAGGCGTACTTTAACATTATACCTTTATCTTTCATTTATCAGAAATAATTAATACTCTTCTTATCTTATCAATAGAATACACTTTAGTTTATCGTGCTCAATCACAAGAGTGCAAACTATTTACGCTAATACTCGTAACTGGCCCATACTACCTAGTTTGAAATTAATGCGACTGATATGTCAACGTCAAAAAGTCGGTCAAAAAGATTGCTGATTGTCACGTAAAATCACATTGCAAATAAAGTGTTACTTCTGTTTAAATAAATAATCACTATGCCACCGCGTTATTCTTCGCGCGAATTAGCAGATATCCATTTTATTTACGGATTTTGTGACGGCAACTCCCATGAAGCAGTTGTTGAGTTTAGGACCAGGTATCCAACTCGTCGTGTGCCGCACCATGCTACGTTTGTGGATGTACATAGACGATTTTCTGAACTAGGTCTTGGAAAAATTCGTTATGAAAGAGTGATCAATCTGGATTCACATCGTAAGGTGCGTTCAAACTAAAAGAGCATTCGCTATTCTAACCCCCCACTCTACGAAATTCGATCTTTGCACAAAACGTGATTGGTTGATTTCGTAGAACGGGCGCTAGAACAGCGAATGCTCTTTTGGTTTATACGCACCTGTAGAACCGGATAATGAACATGATCACGGAAGATCCGACGTTGTCATCGAGAGCCGTTGCTCGGATTGTAGGAGTTAATTACAGGGTCGTATTAAAATTATGGAAAAGGTACGGTCTTCACCCTTTTCGCTATCGAAAAGTACAAGGGTTGTTAAACAACGATGGGCTTGCTAGAATCGCATATTGTCAAAGAATGAATCAGAAACTCGTAGAAGATCCCGGATTTCTCAACAAGATATTGTGGTCTGACGAATCTTTATTCACAAGAGAAGGAGTGTTCAATTCTCACAACCTACACATGTGGCTTCCAGAAAATCCTCATGGAAAGCGAGAAAATGCCTTCCAACATAAATAGCGTTCACATTTTGAAAATTTGTTAATTGTTTGTTTTTGGTAATTAGTTGTTTTAATAAAAATTCGTTGTTTGCATTGGGTTTTTTTTCTTTTGCTAGTATAACTAACTAATTTCAAATAAAAAATATCATAAAACAATGTTAAAGTACTAAATATGGTTTCACTAGCATAATCGCTTTTACTTTGGTTACGAATTTACGATATTGAAATTTATTTAGATACAATTAATTATTTTTACCTTTGGGCGTGGCCGTGTGGTGACGGCAGTAAGAATACATTTGTCACCACCCCAACTCCTCCTGCGGGTGTCGTAAAAGTCGACTAAGGGATTGAAGTGTCACTGACCATTACTTGATAGAAAAATGATGATGGCGTCATCATAGTGGACACATTACTGCGATCGCCAATCCGCTTGCCAGGTGTGGCGATTATGGGCATTTACCTCCTAATGCGTCTATACGCATAGGTAATAGGAGAGGACTACGTCCAGCAGTGGACTATCCTATCATAGGCTGATAATGATGATTTTCACCTTTTATGTACCTAAATGATTGGCATTATGAACTCATTAAATTGAGATGTTTCGGTCGATTCACTTAAACACGGACATGCTTGACCTACCCATAAGACTTTTGTTGTCATGTCACAATGACATGACATGACACATATCGTCACGCCGCTCGCCGTACATCGTTTTATGTCGGAATGATTCGTAAAGTGTCGGTTTTCGCCAAAGGAGAAGAATATCTTTCTCTCATTCACTCAACTAAAGATTTGTTTACAAGGAAGTGCTAAATTTAATTGATTTACTTTATTCTAAAAAACAAAATTGTTAGGATACTTAATTAGACCTATATTGATATAACATTAATTACTCGTAATATCTTCAGGAATACCCTGTTTGAATCTGTCGGGTTCCTCGGGCCCACCGTGTATAGACATAAATACAGTACCGGAAAAAAATCTATCATTTTGTGATATTTCTGTAAAATATTTCAAAATAGATGAAACCAAGGACTGAATTTGTTGATAACTAATCAAAAAAGGTTGTATTGATTTAGTTAAGGCCAAATATATGGTAACAGGCCGGTACATATTTCATAAATCAATTTGAATTCCTATTTCAGGAACAAAGCGTCTGTCACTTATAGTATAAAAGTCGATAAAAAACAGAACATTGTGCTAATTCGTAACAATATTTGTAATAATTATCAGTTCCGTCATGGGAAGACCTCGTGGAAATAAAAACTTAACAGTAGCTTTACAGGAAGCAATTATAATGGGGTACAAAAATGGCGCCCCGACAAGGCACGCTACGCCACTGACTATATCGAAGGTTTTAAAACGCGAAAAGCTTTACAGATGTGTAAAAAAGCCCAACAAACCTGGTCGCCCACGCTGCACATCACATTTGGTTGACCGCAACATTTTGAGAATAGCCAGAGACAATCCACGATTCACGGCGAGCGACCCCAAGTACCAGCTCCGTACAGTCAAGCACGGCGGCGGCTCTCTTATGGTGGTGGGGCTGTTTCAGTGCAAGTGGCGTTGGTCCATTACATCGAATAAACGGCATTATGACGAAGGAAGTTTTTGAGGAAATATTACAGAATGTTTTTGTTCCCTGGGCACGCCAAAATTTCGGCAGGGCGTTTATATTTCAACAAGATAATGACCCGAAACATTCATCGAATCTTGTGAAGCAGTGGTTCAAAAAACGTACAGTTAGGGTTTTGGAATGGCCCAGTCAGAGTCCGGACTTGAATCAAATAGAGAATCTATGGAAAGAGTTACCTAGGACTTCGTGTGAGTGCAAAAAATATCAATGAAAGATTTGAACAATTAAAGGAAGAATGGGAACGCATTCCAAATTCTTTCCTCGCACAGCTGATTGCATCATTGCTCCGAAGATGCGAAGCTGTCTTTGATGCAAAGGGTTTTGGTACCAAGTACTAATCAATCATATATTTTAATTTTCAGTCAAGGATCTGTTGTTTCGTTGTTTTTTATTGTAAATAAACCACTTTTACCTAAACTTCGAGTTTTATTTATTTTAGTTACTTTTAAATAATTTTGTGCAAAACGAGTGTCTTTTATGATATCATATGAATTTAATATATGATTATACTCTCCATTTAAAGAGCTTTCATATGATATTAGTTGAGGCAAGTTTTGTCGATCACATATAGAAATATTTAATAAAAACACAAATATGATAGATTTTTTTCCGGTACTGTATACACAGGGTGTAATCGATAAGTGTTTGCAGGCCATAATTCCGTAAATATGAGAGATATCAGAAAACTTTTAACTGATACCGAAAGAACGTTACCCAGCGAGTAAAATAACATTAATTATTTTTTTTAAATAGATGAAGTATTATTAAAAATACTAAGTTATAACGCTCCCATACATTTTGTATGCCGACTTACAGCCTTAAAGAATGTCGGGTGTCGTAAGAGATAAAACTGTTAGAGATTCGTTATTTGTATGAATACATTGTAATAAAATAATAATACTTCTTACAATGGGCCTCATAAGAAGGCTCAAAGTCACCCAAAGGACAATGGAATGGGCTATGCTAGGAGTCTCTCTGCGAGATCGGATTAAAAATGAGACCATCCGCAGCAGAACCAAAGTAACCGAAATAGCTCTCTGAATCGCTAAACTGAAGTGGCAGTGGGCGGGGCAAATTGCGCGTAGAACCGATGGCCGTTAGGGCGGGAAGGTTCTTGAGTGGCGGCCACGTACCGGAAGGCGTAGCGTGGGTAGGCCCCGACAAGGTGGACTGATGACCTGGTGAAGGTCGTAGGAGTCCGCTGGATGCGGGTGGCGCAGGACCGGCCATTGTGGCAATCTTTGGGGGAGGCCTATGTTCAGCAGTGAACGTCTTTCGGCTGATATGATAAACAATACTGCCGTTTATGAAATAATTAATCTAACATTTATTCTTAAGTTAAAAGGTGGTTACCTATCTTTGAACGGTTACCTAGTACCTACCTACTAAATGTATGGAAGGTATGTATGAAAGGTAAATTTAAAATATCTACTAGGCTAAGCTTAGTTATAAAATCTCAGAATTTAGAGATTGTAGCTGAGTTCCCAAATGTACACAGAATATTAATATTAAGGAAATAAACAGTTTAAATTTTAATTTAAATTTTTTTTTTTAAAACCAATTCAAAACAGCCAAAACTTTTTCAAATTAACCTTGAGTGATGCTAGAGACTGCGCTTCAATGTCACTATTAATGCGTAAATATATTTCCTTATCATCATCATCATCATCTCAGCCATAAGACGTCCACTGCTGAACATAGGCCTCCCCTCTGAACCTCCACATATACCGGTTAGATGCGACCTGCATCCAGCGCGTCTCGGCGACCTTCATAAGGTCGTCTGTCGATCTTGTGGGTGGACGTCCTACGCTGCGTTTGCCTAGCCGTGGTCTCCACTTGAGCAATTTTCGACCCCATCGACCATCTGCTCTGCGCGCAATGTTGCCTGCCCATTGCCACTTCAGCTTGCTAATCCGGAGGGCTATGTCAGTAACTTTAGTTCACCTACGGATCTCCTCATTTCTAATTCGACCATGCAGAGAAACTCCGAGCATAGCCCTCTCCGTAGCTCGTTGAGCGACTCTGAGTTAAGAGATGAGGCCGATGGTGAAGGACCACGTTTCGGCGCCGTAAGTCATTACTGGTAACACACATTGATTGTATTATTTATTATTTATTTATTATTATTAATGTTACATGTGGATTACAATCTCAGAATTAGTATTTGTCCTACAAAACTCTTCAGAGTAGAGTAATGTAGACTTTGTCTATATTATTATTAATTAAACTAAAAATACCATACCATATTTTTTGGTTTTTTGGACTATTCTTGGAGTGATCTGGGAAGACAAGATGAGCAACGAGAGGGTTCTTTCGAGTACGAGGTGTTGTAGCATAACCGCCATGTTGAAGCAGCGTAGACTGCGCTGGCTAGGTCATGTTCACCGGATGAACCCCGAAAGACTGCCACGCCAGGTCTTGTGGGGGCAAATTGCTGACGCCAAAAGGCCTATTGGGAGGCCAGTTCTTAGGTTTAAGGACTGCTGCAAACGTGATATGAAGAGTTTTGGAATATCTACCACAAACTGGGAGAAGCGCGCCGATTTAAGACCCGAATGGCGTCATGACATCCAAACTGGACTTTCTAAGCACGACGATGACTGGTTGGAAGAATTAAAGCAGAAAAAGTTTCGTCGTGCTTTACCACCTCCGCTAGAATCACGATTTGTGTGCATTTACTGCGGCAAGAAATGCCGCGCTGCCATTGGGTTGTTTATTCACCAACGCCGATGCAGCAACTCCCACCTACATGTGCTGCAACGATCATCTACTTAGATATTGTGGCCAATGATGATGAAACTAAAAATATTATCAAATTTTACTATTGATAAAAATTTCGATTAACATTATTAGGTATTACTGGCATTCAATTTAATTCATTCCATTATTCTCTTCATTAAATTCAATGATATGTGATAAATGATTTTATTATATAGTAAAATATTTGAAACGTTTGTAATTAATTATTGTTGCTATCTCAAATACTCGGTTATTTTAGTACCTACCTACTTTTTTAGTTTTAAGTTAATTACTTTGCGTAATACCCTATCAGGGTTCATGTGATCTTTAGCTGTAAAGCCCACAGTTAACCTTAGCTGTAAAGCCCACTGAAATTCAAAAAAGGTAGTTATTTAATACTCGTACACACTGTCGGAGTAGGTGAAATTGACAATGTTGACATTTCTACGTTTTGTGATTGCGTCTTGACAAGAGATATTATTATAATTAACTAACACCAGGTGAAATGATAAGAGAATATTATATTCAAAATTTTGTATACGTATTACCTATTTAATTATATCAGTTGCATCTGTCGCACGCAGTTTTTCTGTATGATTTCAATTTATCGCCACTTGATCAATACCGTGGCATAAAAGACAACAATAAAAAACAAAACTAATATACTTTAAGCCCTTGTTGCGCGAAGAATAAATGTGATAAGCCATATGCCGGTCATACCGCCAGTTAGATCAGCCGGGTTGTCTCAGGTCAATGCAATTAGTCCTTAATTGGCCAAAAGGGGTCCATTAAACCAGCTTTTACAATCGTCATGTCATAATCTTAAATTCAGTTTTAAGTGAGCGCTATTTGAATAGTGTCGTTTGTTGTGGAAAGTTGGAACGGACAATGATTTTGTGATTGGATGACGTTTAGTATAAGTGTGAATTGTGGTGAGTATGTAATATGTTTTAACAATTTTAGTGATATTTGTTTCGAAGCTTAAGAGCTCTGACAGAAGCAGGTATTATGGGCGGTAATTATATTATTATGTTTTTACTCTTAACCTCGTAAGGCACATTTTATTTTTAAGACAAGTGAAATAATAACCCAGTGTCTTAAAAAAGTACACTTTATTTTAAATTTTGGGACCTACCAAATAAAATTCATATTTCTTTGAAAAATATGACGTCATGGGCCATTATGAGTAAAATTTGTTGTCCTAAAAATAGGACGTCGGGCCGTACGAGGTTAATAACGGTTGCGACCATTACTTGGTTTTTGGAGCCACATGTTCAATAATACGCCACCCTTCCTCCCGTAATACGTACCCACTTGGATCTAGTCTGTGCATCTCATTAGCGATATTCGTTTAGCTCTGACACTTTCTATTTTCCTCGTCATTCTACAATGGAAATATTATTGTACCCTAAAAATGTATATAAAATGAATGTAATTGTGCATTTTTATAAACATCTACATTCAAACTTAATAAAACTAAACCTGAAGTGTTATGTTCATAACAATTAACTAACAACTGAAACATACACATCAAAAATAATCAGTTTGTAGCGAGCATGAAAATGAATTATGTTATTTATGTTGCTTCTACCATCCTACTCCTTACACAAATTGATAGTGATTTAAATAGTACGAGATGAGGTATTTAACCAATTTATTTGTTAAGACTCGTTAACTGATGACAATAGCATATTTTATTGTCGAAACAAGGTGTTAAAACGTTATATTTAAGTCGAAAATATAGATAGTTCCAAAGTAGTTGCTAGATAGCGCTATACCGTCCAAAAACTAGCGAGACTTTGGTGCAGTTTTGTACACAAGGGAAGTCGGCAATAAAATTGACGGCAGAATATTCATTTGAAACAGGCGACCTTGGGAGTGATTTTATTTCTATACAAAGTCAGAGATTGCGCTTCCGTCTAAAACTAATAAAGTGCATTTCATATAAATGGCGCAAGATACCAATACCACACGAGAGTTTTTTTTGTGTTTTGTTATTTCGTCAAGTTTTCACCTGTAGCTAATACAATAATAAAACCATTAGATTTTTTGAAATAATGGTTAACATAATGCTGCAATCGTCCAGCATAATCGATGCAGCCAGTTTTTCTCTATTTTCCATTTGATTGTAAACTGTTCTTATTTTCATGCAATTACATTTTTGAGATAATACTACTTTTTATTGTTAACGATTACTGTAATATAACGGAAGTAATAATATTTTTGTCTCAGGTATTATTTATGTCTTACTCATGTGTTCTCTAATTTATGCCTACACCAATTTTATTGACGTAGTTTTTTTAGGGCAGTTACTCGATTTCAAACATTAGATTTAAAATATACAGTATCAATTTTACTTTTTTTTTAACTGTCAAAAGATTTATATTACTCTTTTATTCCTACAAATTGATTTGAGAGCAGTAACACTTTGCAAGCAAAATTAATATTGACCTCAAATTCGCTCAAAAGAGAGTCTACTGGGATCGCAAAGTAATGTCACATCAATCAACGGCTGAGACGCAAAAATTAAATTTCATTTACTCTTTGTAGGGTTGTCGTGTCATCTTAACATTACTATATTTTTATGTATTAAATGAATAAATCTGTAACAACAGTAAGGTATATAAGGTCCTAATTTATTAGTTGCAGATATTTTAACACATGATACTTTACATTAAAATAATTAACTTTAAATATAAATTAAGAAATCTTTTCATGTAATTTTTTTGATTTCGTTTTCCTAACAAAAAAAATAATTATTATTTCGTCTTAAAAAAATCATCATGTGTGCAATGATCACATGTCATAACACTGTCTGTCATGTCATCAAACGACACAATCCAACGGAAAGTAACATGACATTGACAATAAAGTATTTAATTTATCGACGAGAAGTGGCCAGTTCCAGTTAAGTGGTACGTAAAAGAGGTACTAGAATCTGTTCAATGAGTTTTCATTTAATAATCACATAAACAAGGTGTTTTCACGTAGGAAATTAGTTTTTCCGTTTTCTCCAAAATAACATCGTAAAAGCTATAATGTTTCACGGTTTAATATACTCCAGAGACCGAGTACTATCAGCTGTAAAAATATCTGCATCTAATAAATTAGGACCTTATATAGGTAGTATATGGAAGAGCATTTCATTTACGAGTATGGAAGAATATTATTATTATGTATTGATTATGATTTTGGCAAATAGCCCACACGCTCGTGGTTTCAAATATGAAGTCGTTACAATCGCTTTGCCGAAATATCATAACGTTAAAACTTAATGATCTCATACCTAATGCTAACCTAGTTTAGCTTAAAGATTCGACGCAGTACGATAAAATACATATGCGAAATAAATAATAATGAGGCAAACAAGCATTACATAGCTATTAGTATTATTACTTGATTCTCATCAAAAGGAGGTTTAAGGTTTTTTTTTTATGTTGGCACAACAAAGTGGCTCCACTCCACCTGATCGTAAGTGAAAAGTAGAGCCCAAATCGCGGCGGCAACGAACAGGAGACAATCAGTAACCTGTTAGTTGCCACCGCCTTGCTGGCCCGCTAGATGCTTCTTCACGATTCGTTTAAAGGGTCTCAACTTATAGGTATGCGGAAACACATGTGCCGGTAAAGAATCCCACTTTTTAATAGTCCGGCATATTTTTTTTTTATTTTTTTTTATTTATTAAGAACACAAACAGTCACATAAACAAATGATGATAGAGTACAATGTACGAAAACATGAGCAGAAAAAGACCTGGAGGTTCATTTCTAAATAAAAGTTAACAGCACTATAACAAGAGATGGAAAACAATACGACGTCTAACGCTAGAAGTAATAGTATACAATTTTAACTGAAAGAGTAGGTACAAAGTGCAAAAATTGTGAGGAACATAGGTTTGAAAATGTATACTTATTACGAATGTTATAAATCAGTATACAATAATAAAGGGGAAATACGTACATATGAAGGAATTGCCGAATTTCTTAGTACGTGTGGGAATATTTTCTACGGTGAAGGAGTGACACCGCAAACCGGCACGTGTGGTTTTATAACGGAAAGGGGAGGGCGGGATGAGGAAAAATAACTCTTCAGAACACTCACCATGGTACAAGCGATAAAAAACGTTCAGAGAACCAATGTCCCTACGTAGTTGAAGGGGTTCAAGGTGCCTGGTAACCTTAGAGTCGCCTATTATACGGACTGCCCGCCGCTGCATCCTATCGAGAGCATCGAGTAGGTATTGGGCAGACCCATCCCAAAGATGAGAGCAGTACTCCACGCAAGACCGAACTTGTGTCTTATAAAGAAGACAAAGCTGGTCGGGCGCAAAGAACCGACGCACCCTATTCAGGATGCCCAGCTTTTTTGATGCCGTGGTAATTAATGACTCGATGTATTTATTTTGATTTAGATTGCAGCGTATATCCATGCCAAGCATATTCAGGCTATCTCGTAAACCAAGAAGAGTGTTCTGAAGAGTTGGAACTGGGTGGAAGGAAGACGTTTTGGTAGAGAAAGCGCACACTTGAGTCTTTTTGGCGTTGAACTCGACCAGGTTATCGGAACCCCATTTGCAAATAAGATCCAGAACCCGATCGAGCTCAACGACAAGATCCACACGTTTGTCACCAACTTCTGCCCTGCTTGCCCCAGGCCGACCGAGATAACGCCCATGGACCGTACTGTCATCTGCATAACAATGAATGTTTCCTAAAGGAAGCAAGTCTTTGATATGCAGAAGAAAGAGGGTAGGCGATAAGATGGAGCCCTGAGGGATGCCAGCATTCACTGTCATGAACCGCGAATCACATCCGTCAACCAGGACACGGATTCTGCGCTCATGCAGGAAGTCAGCAATCTATTTGCATAGCTGGGCAGGCAGGCCATACGCAGCGAGCTTGGAGAGAAGAGCTTTGTGCCAAACCCGATCAAAAGCCGTGGCGATGTCAAGACTGATTGCCAAGGCCTCGCCGTGTTTGTCGATTGCCTCCCCCCAGAGGTGCGTGACATACGCTAGAAGATCACCCGTTGATCTTTTTGGCCTAAAGCCATACTGTCGATCATACAAAAGAGAGTGATCCTCTAGGTAATGGATCAATTGGTCGTTCATGATCCGCTCCATCACTTTGCACAACACTGAGGTTACGGCAATGGGGCGGTAGTTAGATGGGTCTGAACGGTCACCCTTTTTGGGGACCAGCTGCACATTAGCCTCTCTCCAAGCTTCCGGAATGCTACCAGACGAGTACGAAAGACTAAAGAGGCGCGTCAATACCGGAGACAACTCTGCTGCACATTTCCTGAGTACAATCGCTGGGATACCGTCAGGACCACTGGCTTTTCGAATATCAAGTGACTGTAAAGCCCGGCGTACATCGCGATGACTAAAATGAATTTCGGGCATCACGGCACCACAGGCAGGTATGGATGGTGGTGGCATAGAGCAGTCATCAAGACGAGAGTTCGCAGCAAAGAGGCTAGCCATGAGATCGGCTTTCTCTTGCGCCTGATGAGCCAATGAACCATCTGGTAATCTCAGCGGTGGCAGCGATGGTTGGCAGAAATTTGACTGCACAGTTTTGGCGAGACGCCAGAAACTTCGCGACGCAGTAGGGTGCGAGACTAGCTCCGAACCTACGTTTGCAACGCGCTGGGCGTCTGCTCTAATATACGCCCTCTTGCAGACCTTGGTGGCAGCATTGTAAGCTGCTTTCAGCGAAACAATGTTGGGATCATTACAGGCGTGGCCCCTGATCCAAGCTCGATACGCCGCCTGTTTGTTGTTAACGGCTTCAGCACACTCGCTATTGAACCAGGGTCGTCTACGGCTCTTAATGACGACATCGGAATAAGGAATGTAGTATTCCATCCCTAGACCGATCTCGCCAGCAATAGACGCAGCACTCGCTGAGGGATCCTTCTCGCTAAAGCAGCGCTGCACCCAAGGAACGGACGCGAAATAGTCACGCATGCCGTCCCAATCTGCTGACGAGTAGTGCCATACTCTGCGCTTTACCGCCGGCGATTGAGGTATGGCTACGCTGGGTACTGTACTGGATACCAGGCAGTGGTCAGAGGTGCCTAAGGGTGCGTTGCCCACAACCTGGTACCCAGTTGGATGGGAGGTCAGCAATAGGTACAGCAGAGAGGGCGTTTGTTCAGCTATGTCGGGTATCCTAGTGGGCTGATCCACTAACTGAACAAGATGATGGGTTAGAGCAAACGCGTGCGCGATTCTGCCAGCATGATTAATGGAGGGGGAACCCAACCAGGAGTCGTGGTGGGCATTAAAGTCCCCCAAACATACCAATTCAGCAGCAGGAAATCGCGCTTGCGCCTCATCTGCTGCCCAACTCGGGTGGTCAAATAGTCGAGTTGTCTCAGCGTCTCCTGTATGGGGTCTGTATAGGCACATGTAAATACGGCATTGGAGGCCAAGGCTTACAAGAACCAAAAGAATGGGAAGAGAGGGATCCTCTAAGCAATGCAAACGTCGACAACACACATTTTTTATTTTATTTTATATTCCAATAAGTTTCACAGCATAACAGTAAAAACCAAATCACTGTGAACTAAAAATTTACAAAACAAATAGGTACTTAAAAACTATTTCAATTTAGGTGACGACGTAACGACGTGGCTCCGTTGCGTTGTCTGATCTGACGTAGGATTCGGCAGATTGCCCCTGAACTGCCGAAACACGACGCCCTTCGGCCAGAAGTCGGCACTCGCGATGGTGTCCTGCAGCGGGCGCGGCACGCGCACCACAAACGAGCTGAAGTGCACGTAGTGGCGCGACCGCAGCTGCTGCACCCTCAGCGCGAAGCCAGTCTTCCGGCGAACATACTCCACCACATCATCGGGCACAGCGGAATAATGCAGGCGCGAAACATAGAGCGCCTTACACGGTGTTGCGACCCGCAAGCCGGAATTAACTGGCTCGGCGGTGCCACATAAAGTTTTCCGAGGCGCCCTGCGCGCCTTGCTCTTCTTTTCCACCAGTGTGAATCCCTCCTTATCCACACTGGTGCGGTTGGACTTTTCCTTAATCGCAACCCGTACTGCACTTCCCTCAGAAGGCAATGAGGCTCGGTTGGCTGCGACGGGCCTACCGGCAACGTCAGCGTAGGCACGGTGACGTAAACTTGAAACAGGAGGCGGTGGCACGCGCGGGGGACGCGCGGGCGGCGCAGCGGCGAGTGCGACACGTGGTACTGTGTCAGCAACAGGCAAACTGACAGACTCAGCATTTATAGCCGGCCGGTCATCGCTCCTGAAATTTGACGCCGTCGACCGAGTCGGGACATTCCGCAGACTATTTACTTCGTCACGTAACTCGGCAATAGTTACTTGGGCGGCTTTAAACTTCAAGATGATCTCAGCTAAACTCGTTTTTAGGGCCACGATATCCTTAAACAAGCAGCATACGTCGATATTATCCGGGATTTGTACGGAAAGGATAGAGGAATCCTTCGCCACAAATTCCGGAATGCGCTCCTGGTTCTCCTTAAGGATTCTGTTGATGTCCATAAGGGTCTTCCTTCCAGTTTCGTCCCCTTTCCGATGAGGTACATACGTGCCAACAACCCCAAGGGATTGGCACAACACCTGCTTCGCTTCGCAGATGTCTTCGACGGTAAAACTCGAGGCTCGCGTACTAAACTCGACAACGGTTACCGCATCCATCCCTCCCTCCCGCAGCACCTTCTCCTTCTGCTGCAGGAAAGCGAGGAAGCCGTTCACGATGGGTTGACTCGGATTAGAAGCACTCATCGCGTCGATTCGTAAGCAGGGGCGCGGCCGCACTACTATCGTAAATAAAATATATTTAATCACTCATCGATGCGTCCACATCGCTTGGCGCATCGCGATTTGCACATCAGAACGGACAAACAGACAGACCCCGGATTTCGCGAGGAAGTTATCCTCAAGCACGTAACCGGGGTACTGAAGGTAGGACGTATCCGCTGGACGTCTAATTTGTGTCTCCGTCAAGAAGAGCATGGCGGGTTTGGCCGTCTCGAGGTGTTGATGGACGGCGTTCAGATTTGAATGGAGTCCGCGGATATTGGCGAACTCAACCTGGAATAGGGTGGTGGGGGAGTGCACCGCCGTATGACTATCTATTCTTGTTTGCACTGGCATATTTATATAAAAAAGGAAGAAGAAGGAAGCGTGAAGCAGGGAAAAATCAGTCACGGTAAAAGGGGCAAAAAGTGGAGCTGGACTGTTTCACCTTAGACTTGTCGAAAAAAAGGAGTGACATTGACCCGTCGGACGAAAGGGCCCCCGAACCCCCCCAGAAGTAGTCGACGTGTCCCCACCTTCCGGTCACCAACCGGCACGACGATCTACCCCGAGATTATGCGCGGCATGAAAGGGCAGCCTCTCTGGGCGGTTAACCCCGATTGGGCCCCTGTACTATACCGCGGGCGGCCAGCGGAACAACCGTTTCAACGGGTCTCCCTGGCCGACGGGTCAACACAATCCTCCTGACAATGGAGAAACATAGTCCATCCCAGACCCCCGTTAAACGCGACTGATAATACCCCGTAGCCCTGGTAAATACACCGGCTGACCCCGAAACACGGCAAACACGAAGGTAAGTCATTTCACGGGCGTTTACACCGAATGTACGGCGGTAGTCAACCAGGCGGGTACTAGTAAAAATACCCTACCACCGGCTGAGAAGCTGGATACTCGAGTATTTCCCTTAGTCGACTCCTACGACACCCACGGGAAGAGAGGGGCGGTGATTTTTGTATTATTTTTTGATATAAATCGGTCTGAGTAGAGTTCAGAAGTAAATTATTATATACAATACAATACAAATACAATACAAATACTCTTTATTGCACACCTCAATAAATGAAAACAATTACAGAAAAAGTAGCGACTTAACTAGAGGTAGACAACAGGCGGTCTTATCGCTAAGAAGCGATCTCTTCCAGACAACCTTTAGGCAGCGGAAATAATTACATTTTAGATTATGGCAGTAGGTGTAGAAAATGTGACAATACATACACAATTATATATTTTCAGGCTAAAAATATTTTCAACCACTGGCTCTAAATTGAAATAATTAATATTTATTAACCACACATTTGAACATTTTAAGTAAGTATTACACAAACTAGGAAACTTCAATTGTGTTTTGATTTGACCGCAAAAAGTATGGATGTAAAGCTAATTAATGTAAACCTATATAGTCTAGGAAAATCCTGCAAAATATTTTTGGATAGTTAGACTTTTTAACTTGTATGGTTCCATATTTCATAAACATACATTGGTAAATATCGCTGGCTGTGTGACTCAGCCTCGTATAATTACGAGGTTGTGTCATACAAATATATTATAGTTTATGGTTTAAGAATTTATTTCTCCAAAAGAATACAATTCACTTATCTAGAGAAATACATAACATGCCTTAATCTAATCTCTTGATAAAATCTAATTTAACAAAGTAGTATTTGTATCAATCATACCTCATGATAGATACAAAGATCGGAATGTGTACATACTAGGCAGACTTAATTTTTAATCTAGGAATTTATATCTAGATATATTGGTTTTGGGTAATATTTCTGTGCAAAATGATGTGGCCTTGCTCTGCATTTTCTATCGCATGTACTACGGGGAGTGTTCCGAGGAGTTGTTCGGATTAATACCTGCCGCTTCTTTCCGCCACCGCCCTACGCGACAATGTATTCATTCTCACCATTTAGATGGTTGGCGGTCCTCAACTGTGCGCTTTTCTCGTAACTTCCTGCCTCGCACAGCTAAACTTTGGAACGAACTGTCACAAGCGGTGTTTCTGGACCGATACGACCTTCAAACCTTCAAGAAAAGAGCGTACTCCCACCTTAAAGGCCGGCAACGCATTTGCGACGCCTCTGGTGTTGCGGGTGTCCATGGGCGACGTTAATCGCTTTCCATCAGGCGATTCGTCTGTTCGTTTGCCACCTATAGCATAAAAAAAAATACATACATTTCATATACCCGGTTAAGTCATACTCCCTTGACATACGAGGTTTAGTCACACAATCATCGAGATATCCCTCTGAGAAAAGAATTATAGGAGAAGGAGAGAGGGCGTATTTTTTTCTTAGTTCCCTAGCAATATTAAAAAAACATATCTTTACTATCAGTGTTTTTTTGCATCAGGTACCCAAGACATATTACTGTAGCTACTATTCAAAATTTTACTATTTATAAAATTACCTTACGAAACTCGTTGATGTTAAATGATAACTACTACACGTACTAAAAGTGCATTTATTTATTATGCAACCGATTTTCAGTTGAATGAATAAACTGTATTGATAGAATTGAAAGTACCTTCGTCATTTATTCAATATTAATGCGGGCTAAAAGCAGGCAACCCTACTGCTAACCCGCGTCGAAACTTTTAAACTTTGCGAGCTTGTTTACTTCCTCAACACTAATGTTATTTGGTATCGTCGAGTCTGTCGGTGTGGTGCTTACTCATGTGGTAGAAAACGATTTACAACATGAATAACTTTATTTAGAGGGAAATCCCCGAACAATAAATATGGTACAGTTGATAAAACGTAAGATTGTTCGAAGAGATTACTTAATACTAATACATATTGAAAATCAGTAGTTTGATAAGGTTCTCGGATGAAAACCACGCAGTATAACGCCAATTAAATAAAGTTTAATCTCCCAATTTAACAGAGTAACACCTAATACGCGATAATAGAGAAAACTGCTAAAGGGCAGCTAAGGTTTCGACCGAGACACTGGGTTGCGACTCCAACCGTTTCCCCTATGTGCAAGATTTAAGGTCTCTGCCCACTATACCGTACCATACCATGACCGTAGCATGAACGTATCAGACAAAAAAATATTCTTTGTATGGAACAGTATGAGACTATGCCCACTTTCAGGACGTTCCGGCGCCGACCAACACCGTCGCGTGCCATGCACGGACCGGCAAGAATTGTCGGCGAGAATATTTTGTCGGTCCCGACACGCTACGTGCATGGCACGCCACGTTGCTGGTACGGTGTGCGCAGGCGGCGGAACGGTGAGCATACTGGTTTTATTTATATTTTTGTATTGTATTTACAATTTTTATCCAAAACTCTCCAAATTTTTCACTTGTGATAGTGAGTAATAATTAGAGTTAGGAATTTTGGTGGCATTAGGTGAATAGAGAACGGTAGAGTAGTGGCTTAATATTTTTATGATTGATTGAATAATGAATTAATCAAAAATAAATCTCATGAACAGGATCTCGCCCATTTTAAGTTTTAAATAATTTCCTTTAATATTGGATTACCTGTGAAATTAAATTCAGCGGGCATTTTTCATAATGTTGCTTATGATTATTAAATTATATTCAGGGGCTTCAGAAAAACTGGAACCTTGAAAACGATACCAGTAGATTTTCTCATATTTTATTGCAATTTAATATTTTTTAGGTACTGAAAAATAAAATACATTTTATTTCTTTAAATGCATATCAATGCATTGTAGCTATACGGCATATAGCACGGTATAGCTTGAACAGAACATCATTTTAGTTATTATTATATAAATTAATCATTTATTCAAGTAAAAAATATTTATAGCATCGACTCCACTGGTCTATGTTCAATAAATGCCACCATAATCCTAACCCTAGTAGTAGAAACAACGCAAACAATATAATCATGATCGCTATTTTCTGAAAAAAAAAACTTTTTAATTGATTGTAAAATATTCCTTCGTTTCTTACAAACAAAATAATAAAAAGAAATATCAATTTTGGAACAGTCGTATAACTTGACGAATTTATCCAGATAGATTACACAATTTGTTTCTTTTTTTACATGGTAAGAACCATGCTTTTGATGTGACTTTCTTTTGTGATGTAATCTTTTTTTCTTTTGTGATAAATTTTATTGGTTTTATTTTTTTATTACAATACGTATACGCATAGTTGATAGAAGAGGCCTACGTCCAGCAGTAGACTGAGATAGGCTGATGAAATACATTCCGCCATATAAATGTATAAGTAGCATAACTGACTTGACTCAGTAACAACCCTAGTACATCAATGTATTTCGATCGCAGTTTACGATGTCTGCTTATATATAACGGCGTAAGGCCTTATATCAGGCTCCGGCCGAGCTGTCGGGGGTGGTTTAGTTATCTAACTACTAGCTACTCATTACTAACTGTACTCAGAATACTGAATTACGCACTTATGTGTGGAGGCATGGACTCATAATGAAAACGCAACATGAATTAAGATGTTTTTTTATTACTACTCTGGTTCGCAAGAGTTAAACCACATCATGAGGAGAACCAGGAAGAAACTCAGCGGGTTGTATGTTTTAATCTTTTCAAATCATTGGTAATTACGATTTTAGATCATTACAATAGGTACACACTTAAAACACTTTAAACAACAACAACAACTAATGGAAAACGACTGGAGAGTTCTATGTTTGAGTCCATGCTTCACCAATTTCAAAACACAAGAAATAACGTCTTTCGTCAGGATGCTAGGAAAGAACGATCTGAATCTGAATCTAACGAACTATTGAATCTAGTCAAACTCCTCTTACTCTGGAGTGCACTTAATCAAATCTATTCGCGGTCTCAAGATAGACTGACTTAAGGGAAGGAATGATCATAATCCGAATCTATTCCAATCTTTCGAAGTCTAACGCGGGAATCAGAATGAATTGACTTTCCAATGTCTAAGCAAGAATGACTTCTTTCTAAGTCTAACGCGCAAATTCACTCATGAACACAAGGCTAGTGACCTTTTATACTGTCAGCTCATAAACTACCTGCTTCACAGGCGGGTAGATCTCAACCGGATTTTATTATCTACCTGCATGGACCAAAGCAAAGATCACTTCAAGCAATACATTGCTTATCGTTTTCTAGATTTAGTAACTCTTAACAAATTTATTGTAAACATTGCAAACAAAACTGTTCTCATTGTAAATAACACAATTCTGGCATTCGATGACTCGACGTGTCGTACAGGTCTGCGCCAACTGAAGCGCGACTCCGACATATACATATAGCTCAGATAAATAGGTGTAGAAATAAACTCCTAGGAAAACACTAACAGAGCGGTAGTAGTCTAACGGACGCGAAAACAATTTGAAACTGTTAAAACTGTGACAATGGAACGATAACGACGGGCATGAATCGCTCATACTACGGCGATGATACGTAGTTGCGACGCGGATGGTACGTGGTTGCGACGCGGATGCAACGGTCACTAAACGGGCTTAAAACGGAAACGATGTACACACGTTATAGCGGGCATAGTAGTCCGTGTCATCTCACATTCCGTGTCTGATACGTTCATGCTACGGTCATGGTACGCTACGGTCTAGTGGGCAGAGACCTTTATATTGGAAGGTGTGCACTTACTTGAATGCGGCCAAACAAGTATAGATCTTTCCCTAGTTTGAGATCAAAAATCAATTATTAACGTGGAGTGGCAATGTTTTGGAGTCGACACATTGTTGGCGTGTTTTAACTCGCCAGTGGGGCCATCCCATGACAGCTGGGTGAACGAAACTTGTTGGCATGTTACAGAAGTAAATACGTAACTAGCCGATTTTCAGCTGTCTTTGACAACTAAATGAGTTTTAATTTCAATTTCTTACTACACATAATTTAGAATAGAGTTGCTAGGCTTGGGTAAAACTGACTATAAATAATTGATTACACTAAAAATACTTTTCAGTTGTAAGTGTGCCTTTTTTTCATTTGGACAGCGTCGTATTTTATTTTTATATTGTAACGGTTGTTAGTAGGTAACTAACCCCGTTCTCTTTAAAATATTTTAATATCGATATGAGTAATAGCAATTTAACCCCTAAAATGCTAAAAAAAGTTTTAATTCATTACAAAAACTAGGTAAAATACCTCAAGACTATTTTTGAAAAATCCAAACTGCATGCTACATACCTAGCTTAAGGCGTGCATGGGGTTAGTAAAGATTTCAATTTAATAAATACTTTCAACGCACAAAAAGAGGAAACTCTTCATGGAGAAGTAGCTTAAAGTGTTAATCCATTCGTAGAGATTCTTCAATAATACACGAAGTAGAGTATATCTTAGAATTCAAGTTTGTTAAGAGAGCAATGGTAGGTTATGTATGCAAATTAGTGTAACTTTATTCCCCCCAGAGGCATTAAGAAGACTTTGACCGTTTGATAAGTGGGAGAAGAACCGGTTTCATCAGGTTTTATCTTTTGAGGAAATATAATAATCAAATAAATACCATGGCACATTGTAATACTAAATTTATGTACCCCAGTATTATGGTAAGCCCAATTGAGGTTTCTATTGTGGGTACTAAATAAGCGAAGATATTTACTTAGATACCTAGGAATGCATATTTTCTGATAAAGAAATTTAAACATACTCTCACCAGGATTTGAACCTGGGACCTCCAGCTGCACAGGCATGGTTGTCAACTCAGCTATGGAAGCTGTCAGTTATGTACTGATACTTATCATTTATTTACAAAAGTAAGACGTCATATCAACATTAGTAATTCAGCAGTTTCTCAATATAATAAATGAGTCATGTATATTAGCCGTTTCCTTCAGGGATTAACAGATTATTAATTAGGGTGATTAGGCTAACCAACTATATCAAAGCAATTTGTGTACCGGTTATTAATTATACGGTTTTGGACAGAAGTATTAACCACTCGATATTTTTCCTTTGTAACTTATAGAATACGATTTTTGGCTACGTCTCTAGTTTAGCCTATTGAAGCTGGAGATACCGGATTAAAATTTTGGTGAGGCAATCTCTTTATGTGTATGAATTTACTACATATGAAGGGTCCAACGAAAGGACATGTACAGTCAATTCAAATTACAGAAGGAAAAACCACCTTACTTTTAACAGAATAAGGTGTGAATTTGCCCTGATTTTTTTAAGCTTTGGACATGTTTTTTCCGTGGACCATTCATATAAATAATATTTTTTTGCCATGAAATGTTGACATTATGTACATACATCAAATTGGACCAGGAAGTACCATGTCAGTAGTTCGATGACTGCTATTTCATAATTATTCAGAAGTCCTAGGAACACGAAGTAGTTATTTATATTTTTTTTGTCTATTAGGTACAAAACAAATTTCCCAACTAGTTTTTGTGTATAATGTACACACGACAAATATTTAAATTTTTTTTACCTTTAGTATTAATTGTTGACCTGTATTAACACTTTCATAGCTGCGAAAAAAAACCTCAAAATGTAGGTACAGTCAGCTGCAGAGATAAGTAGACCTACGTAATATGTTATCATTACAGTTCTAAACTGTATGACGTATTATGTACAGTTGTATATTTTCGCAGTTGTGAGTAAGATCATAAGTTAGAAAATATAGACTTCCACTCATAGATGAACCCTTTCAAGCAGTCCGTTCCGAAAAAAAAAATATAAATAATATCAGTATGTAACTAACCTGTTTTTATCACAAAACTGAAATTCGAAAAAGATAAGCAGTAAAAGTAGGTACCTACTTATTACATATTTTTGCTTTACCGTAACCAAGGAGTGTAATACATTTACGAAATGATCATTTATTTTCATTAATTGCTATAGTTATAATATTTTTGTATACTGTTATTTTTTTATAAGAAAGACAAGCTTTTAACATTTTTAGACAGGACTGTATGACAATGTGATAATTAGACAAAGTAATAATAGGAATATTAACCTTGATTGATCATAATGATCATCTTCCTAGGAAACATCCGTTGAAAATCCATTATTTTCTAGTTTACTACATAACAAAATAAACTACTGTATAACAAAATGAAGATGCCTGGTAATCATTATATACACATAATAACTATAAATATAACCAAACAGTTAAACTAAAGTGTAAATTAGTCACTAGGCACGACATGTTTTGCAGTAGGACTGATTTTCGTCGTCATATCAAGATATATTATATCATATCTTTTTCGCTCTTCAAAAGACAGGGATGTTCGGCAACCCGGGCGTTTACAAAATACCGTGCGACTGCGGTAACTTAGGAGAAATTAAATGTATAATGCATTGACAAGACTCTTGGAGCACCTACGGAGCGTCAAGAAAATGGACACGAACGACTCTGCTGTGGTGGACCACGCGTACAGTACCTATTTACCTAATGGCACGTCTCATTTTCTTCGCTTTGATAAAACGACGTTACTGGAAGGTACGAGAAAGTTGACTGCTAAATATCACGGAAGATATACGAAGCGATTGGGTTCGGACGTCACCTACATTTTTACTGTGACGGGAGGAAGGTGATAGTTTTGAGGACACGGTAAGTTCGGTGTGCTTATCGTCTATTGTATTCTGTCAAACAAGCCTGCAGTCAGACATAGCATCAGTGCCCGCGCAAGACCACCCTCAACAGGTTTTATTTCAACGGGCCCCGTGAACTGCGCGGCAAGCATCAGTAGCGCCGCGCTCGTGAGTTGCGAAGCGTGAACGCGAGCTCAGTGCTTGATAATGGAGACCTAGTCTCTCCAAAACATGTCGCGCTTAGGGACGAAATACACATGAGCTTAACCATTTAATTATATTTCTGCATGGTACATATTACGATGATTATAGTATAAGAAAATTCGATAAACATGAAGCGTTTTGCTACATTAATTCCTAGCACGCTGAACAGTTTTTATTTCAATTTAGTACTAAATTATTTAGTACAATTTGATTTCTTACATTACAAGGAGTTCAGCTTAACTTTTAAGAGCCAAGTAACTGTCATTCATCATTCTTGTTACTTGTGGAGAAAAAAAATGTCTCTTTAGGGTACCTCCCCTACATTTAATGATTTTATTTTTAATTTCAACTCTATAGTGTGACAAATATCGATCGACAGATATTGAAAAAAAAGACGAGAGGTTTACTTGTAAAATGTTTTTATAAAGTGACTTATTTCGGAAATAATTGCTCCAAGTATAACAATGGGGTGGAACTACTTAATCGAAGTGAAGATACTATTTCGATGCAGAATATAATCGTCTTTAATTGTTACCTGAATTAGTTTTCCATGCAACTACGAAAATAAGCCGAAAAATTACGATAATTTGACAGTTAAATGGCTCTAGAAAATTAACCTTAACTCTTTAATGTGTGCTAAGGATATCCACTATCCAGCCTGCTAAGAATACATTTCTAGAAATACTCTTTTTTTATATTCCTATAACCATCGGTGACGACCTGGTGAAGGATGCGGGTGGCACAGTACCGCTGGATGCGGGTGGCGCAGTACCGGTCATTGTGGAAATTAATCTTTAGGGGAGGCCTATGTACAGCAGTGGACTTCTTTCGGCTGATATGATGATGATGATAACCGTTGGTTGAACAATTTCAAACTGAAGCTGGAAACCACCGTGGATACAAATAATTATCCTCAAATATTAGACAACAGTTTATTAATTACAAAAATCACAAAAGAGTTGATTAAATAAAATCGTGTAATAATCCATTTACCCGAACTTTTTTGTCAATTAGAAAATAACAATTCACCCACAAAACGTTGCCCTAGCCCCCATTTTATTTTCAACCTTGACGCTTATAATATTAAGACCAAACTAGAGAACTTTTATTTGCTTTGTATATTCCCTATTATTTGTGGTATTTTGAAGAGCTACCGCAAATGTCGTGAATTTCATGCGTCTATCTCTGACTTCAGTTAAAAAGATATTGAGGTGACAAAGATAGTCGTTCGAAATTCTCAGTTGTCGATGTTCGCGGTAAGCCCCATGATTGTAATGTGTGACGTAATTGATTAGGCACGCGGGGCGTGACGCCTTTGGGGACTACTCTGGCTCTCTTGTTCATTATCAATATTCATTAATTTAATAGAATAAAATAAAACATGATATCACGATGTATGTCGAAGCGCTTTCAAAATTAATAAGCGTAATTAAATTATCCACATAACGGTTCAGGCTCCGATATGGCATGAATTGCGTTTTGCACACGATTTTTGAAACATTCTACTTGTTTATATTATTAATAACTTTGCTAAAATAATTATTATTATTCGATGTTTTCACACATCTACATTAACTGAAATTAACTGTTTTAGGTATTTTACAATACAGTCTCAAAACATGACTATTTGAGTTTGCGTAGGTGTTTATTTGAAATGTCTTGGTGTTTGCAAATTTGCTACACCAAATAAATTTAAATATTCAGATAGGTAATATAAAAGTTATTACAAATATTAATGTTCACTTATCTAATATAGAATAATATATTTCGAGTTATTCGTTGTAAGGACATGAAAGTTTATCGAGAGCTTAACAAAAATTGTTGACCCACTAGACGGTCTTAACCTGGGGTATCCTCGGCTAAAGGCAGACGTGTACTGTGGGCTGCGCCCTGCTAGATTGGGTACTGACCGCGCGGCCCGCGATGGCTGGCGAATGGTTGGCGGCGATGCAAGGAGTGTCGTAGTTATTTGTAGGTAAATAATGAACCTGCCAATTTGTACTGAACCCTTGGTAGATGGGTCCGACAAACACTGTTCGTTTTTATTATGCTTTGGTTTAAACCCTAACTTGGTCCCAGACTGAAGCTCAAAAGTCCAAACTCAAGGTTTGTCAGCGAGCTGTGGAGTGCGGCATTTTGGGTGTACGTAGGACAGACAGTATAAGGGAGAGTGGGTAGGATCCGTACAGCGGGAGCATTCGTACAGTGATCAAATCTCGACTATCCAACATGCGAACATATTTTTATGAACAACGGCCAATATTATGTTTAACTCACCAACGAAAAGGGATAAAAATATGGCAGCTAGTTTCTTCAAAAGAAATTAAAACGTGTTTTTGACACTTCAAAGTAACTATAAGCGTCATTTTCAAGTTCATTTATTTCAGAAAGCTTTGCTCAGTTACAAACGTAATTAAATATACTTCATTAATTAAGCTTACGAACGTACGAAACGGTTTATTTTATGACTAGGGTACCAGTTATTTTTATTTTTTGTTTTTACCTTTTCGTTTTTGGTTGGGTCACCTTCGTACAGCCAAGAACGTATGAGAATCCTTACTATTCGAATGTACCCCAATATATTTGTTCAGTGAGAATATTATTATTTCTAAATGAAGTTGTCGATATATTATAAAAATATTTGTAAATAAATACAGACAAGACTAATACTGTGGTAAAAAATACTATATACGAAGGCACTTTTGTACAATTTACATTTTTGTGAAAACCAATCTGACGTTCTTACCCTACTTTGTATTAGCTCTAAGCCGAAATTATTAAAACCAGATAATATACCCATTTAAAAATTACTAGTTAATTTTTTTCAACGAGGCGAGTAAAAAGTGTATGAATACGAGTATTCCCCACTTTCCCCTACGAATACCAACCTGCGTTCCAAGACCGGAGTAACAGATGGGGGTATGAAGGCCGCCAAGCTCAAGTGGGAATGGGCACCTCTGCCGAATGCATCAGACGCATTGGGCTAAAATCCTAAATGACCACCACCGGATTCGAGCCACCGGAGCAGATGTGGAAGAGGAGACGGCAGGACGACTTGGACACATGGCGTGAAGTGGAGGGTTATGACATTTGATAGGGACGATTGTAGGAAGAGAGAGGAGGCTTTTTTAGACCAAATAAGCTATAAAAATGGTTTAAACCCTACGCTTCGCTTAAGGTTTTTATTTGTCTTCAATCAGACGAAACTAGTATTTAAACGATATTTATTTTTGGCATAATGACTTGGCTGAGAATGTCAGATTTTGAAGCACATAGGTAAGTACATATTTCTGTATCCCTCATGATGCTTTAGTTAGAGTGACAGGTAGCTGCAAAAAATTTGCTTATTACATTTTTGTTGCACTTTTGTTCATTTGCACTCTCTGTTCTTATTGTTCCAGAATTTACTGTCCTTTTTTCTTCAGCTTACGCTACAGGAAATTATGAACTCGTATTAATTAACACGCCTTCGGCTTGAAAATTCACACTTCTTCATTAAATAAGACTTGTTTACAGCTCTTATCATACAATAATAGTTACTTATTAATCAAAAAACAAGTTAGTTTAATGGCGGTACGTAGACTATTATTAAAATAAAAAATCCCGGGTATATAGAATACCTAAAAAATACAATTTAACCTTACAAGTTACGCTGATCAATATTTAAAAATACCTCTTTATATTATGTATTTATATGAATTAGAGTGAAACGTATTTAATGCTAAAAAACAATACTCATAAATTTTTGTGTGGTACTTGCGGCATCTACTCGACGATTCTGATTTTAATATTGGCAATAGCGAACCATTATCAGAAAAAGCCACATTCATATTTCATGTTAACTAACTGCCAAGAAATAAAAATACGTTATGAACGGTCAGTGCTTACATATAGACTCTCACAATAATATACAATTAGTAATAGTTGCGATAATATAATGGCCTTCATTTAAATAAATTTATCAAAGAAAAAGGTCATCCATTTGTGCAGGTAACAGAACGTTAACCAACGGAAGTTCACATACATTCAAAAGTCCAGGGGTGATACCATCAAGATAGGGATATAGCTTCAAATCTTTAGAATGACTCTTTTTTTCTGGTTTGTGTATTAAAAAGAGGAGCCAGTTCAATATATTTTACCAAAACCTCAAATGCTCTCTTTAAAAAAAATCGTATTGGAAAACTCTTTGAATAACGAATAGTAAAGTTAATCTCAGAATAAGATGATGCCGATGCGAATGCGATTTCTGATTTTTTATTTGTACGATGAACTGCTACTTTTGAATAAAACCCGACCAACAGGATTTCAGGCCATGTTCATTGTAGGGTTCTGTAGTTATTCAAAAACTGTTCAACTTATAAAGTTCAAAATAGTATTCCTAGACAGTTTTCACAAGTACTACTATTGAGCTTTTACCAAATTCCAGCTTTCTAAGGCTAACGGTCATATCCACGGAGGGACGGACGGATATACAGACATTGCAAAACTATAAGGGTTTCTAGTTGACTACAGGGACCCTAAAAATGATGTTATTAAATATTGAACACCAGTCCCTTGTAGCACGTACCTGTTAGAGCATCGTCACTGCATTATTATACGATTATGTCATTGTCACCGCAACCGCAACGTCGGCCACCGCAAACTTCCTCAGCAATGCTTTTGACGTAAGAATATTTGCACGGCTAAGTAAGATACGAGTATGGACAAGGATACAATCCTCAACACAATTTATCTTCGTGTATGAATTAATTCAATAAATAATTATTTCATATTTTTTACAAATGATTACAATTTATATACAATAATTAAATATTGAACGAGATCAGATTAGAAATGTTACCATCCGCAGCAGAAACAAAATAACCGATATAGCTCTTCGAATCGCTAAACTGAAGTGGCAGTGGGCGGGACACATTACGCACAGAACCGATGGCCATTGGGGCGGAAAGGTCCTCGAGTGGCGGCCACGCACCGGAAGGCGCAGCGTGGGTAGGCCCTCCACGAGGTGGACTGATGACCTGGTGAAAGTCGCAGGAGTCCACTGGATGCGGGTGGCGCAGTCATTGTGGCAATCTTTGGGGGAGGCCTATGTTCAGCAGTGGACGTCTTTCGCCTGATATGATGGTGAGGAATTAAATATAACTAATCAGCTATCCCATATTGTATTTATATGTCTATGAACCCAAAGTTTCCACACATTGGTGAAACTTATATTATTATGCTGAGTGCATCTAGAAAAGCTGAGGTAAAACCGGAATATGTACAGAATCACACAACTACTTACGAAAATTGGGTTATTTTGGCGAGAAATAACGTTTTACGCACAATTATTTTATTAATCAATCAGTTTATTCTAAATACCACTAAATTTCAATCAATAACTAGGAATGATCAATCTATAACATGAAGTGTATAAATCGGTATTACATGCGAAATGGGAATAATATTAGATGTAGTAAAAATGTGTAGTTACAGGAAAACAGAATGAATAAATTCGAAACTGTACATTATGAACACTACGAAGATTAGAGAATTCATAAAAAAATATGTCATATGAAGGGCCTTATCATACTTGCGGTTTACGAGTTTTATTATTTTTTGACGAAGGTGAACGATCTACATGCATTTTTCATAAGATTTTAGAAAATGTTTGTCTCGGTCGTATCTTAGGACTAAGCAATTCGAGTGCACAGCGAGTTCGCTGCGAGCACGTAACGAAATCAATTTACTGACAATCCAATGAGTATTAAACATTGTATATGCATTGTAGAGTTATTAAACCTTTACAGTCTATTTCACACGACGAGGAGGCTGGATAATGAAATTTAGCTTTAGAATACTTGCTGTCTCTGTCATGTGAAAGAATCAGTCTTCATGCAAAGAATTGTTTTCGGAATATGTGGAAAAAATACAAATAACTAGTAAAGCGTTTGATTGACGGAATAAAATCCCAGTACAATTTGGTGGAGGCGCACCTGTCCTCGTAGGGTATTCTTCATAAATTGCTAAACTTGCAGTACCTAAGCCTTCTGTGTAGGTGGGTGGATCAATCATAAGCAACCCACAGCCTACATTGTGATCGCGAAGTAACATTTTAAACAAATATCCAAATATTCTATATCATTTCCGTTATTGATCTCTTCTCTTAGGCTAGGTGTTTTATAAAAATGTCTATAAAAGTAAAATACAATACAACATACAAAAACAATACAAAATATAAACACTTTATAAAAAACCTAACTGAGAGTGCCGCCGGCAACGGAGCGGGCCCAAGCTGCCGGTTAAGGTCGCAGAGAGAGGAACCGACGGACTATCCGCGCCGTGTCCAGGATTACCGCCTTCTGCATCTGACCCTTGATCCAGCCATCTAGCGAGTGACTCTTAAGATGTTGTTCGAGACTCTTCGCTATTAAACCGTTCGCTGTAACGCTATTACATTAATTATTATTGTTTATGTTTTATTTCACACATACAAAATAAGTCTACAAAAAGCGGTCTTTATTCCAAATGGCATTCTCAACCATGGGCCAAAGAGAGACATTTACAAAATACTTAAGTGTGAAGGGTCAAGGAGAACAATATAACTAATCTTGAACTTTTTTCGTTTAACTTTTTCATAATACACAAAAGCGATTAAAAATACTAAATAATTGCGAGGAATCATCTTTGGGCCTATCTAATTATGAAGATCGTTGTTTCATGTAGGATGCAAGATGCGTTCGCTTTTCCGATTGCGCCGTCTTATCCAATTCACATTAGGTCTGGTGGATCAGCTGCGGCCAGCAGCTGCTGGAAAGTTTATCATCTGAAACGGAAAGTATATGCTCAAGATGTCGTATTTTAGTGACCATGGAATCTGTAAGATACTTGTATCGATGGCTGACATACTGAGGTTGCAGAAAGCGTTAATTTCAAATCGAATGCGCTCACAGGTTCTGCTATTCAATGTGGTAAAGTTGCCAGTGTGATGATAATTTAACTAACAATTATGTACGAGTATTTATTAAGCTTTTGTTACTTGTGTTTAATATCTAGCATTAGGTAATTGTGTCAGGGAGGTCAGGGATTTAGTAGTTTAGTTAACTGAATTTCAATATTCTACTAGTAACCGTGACGAAGCAATTTGTACGAGTTATCAAAAATTTTGCACAACATAAGAAAACTAGTCTTTTCTTTCTTGTTAATATTAACTAGAACTTCAAAGTAATTAGTATGCCAATTAGTAAGCTCAGATAGTAATTAGAAGATAGAAGTGCCTAGTCCGGCGAAGCGGGCTCAGAAAATTAATTTATTAACACCTTAATTGGTTACTTAGCTGGGAAAGGAAAATTCTGGAGGTTAACTCGACCGCGTCAAAACTTTGCGGCTACGGCCACAAGGAAAGACACTGAACCAAATATTTATTAAAGGAGTCACTTTATACCTTAACAGGCGGAGAAAAGTTGATATATTAATTAACTCGTGAATAAGTCCGTCAGGCCAAAGAGTCACTTCGTTTCACGCAAGCGCAGTAAGGATCTGTCAAGATACGCCCTTAGGTAGTGTGAGCGCGGCGTTCGGCAAGTGCACACGAGCGTTCAATTTGCCACCGAACATTGACGCGCCACTAATTCGTTCGATTCAAATTTGAACTCTAACGGATAGTATGAATTAAAAACGTTGCGTGAACATGAATTAAGGATGCGCCCGGATGCCGGCGGCACCGCAATGTGCGTTACGTTTGGAACTTGTTTTAAATTTAAAGAGTTTCCGCGCATTTTGGTTGTGTTTGTTGTAGTGTCTGTGAACGGTGTTCATGATGAACGAGCGAAGTTTATCCCGGGTTACGGTGAGTGCGAAGCTTAAGTGTTTTATCGCGCCAGCGATTTGTGGCGCTCGCTCTTGTTTATCTTGCGGCTGGCGCACTATGCGGATGTCCCGTGTTTTAGTGCTGAGACAGGAATAACTTAAAATGTTTGCAGGCTGTAACGGTAAAACTTAAATGTTCCGCGTTTTTAGTTGTAAACAGTTTATTTGAATGACGACACCGAGATGTGATTTAAATTATATAAATATTTATTTTCTTGTAAGTTTGAAAGTGCGAAAAAGTTATCACACTTAAAGTAGCATAATATGCTACTTTACGTGTGATAACTTTACTTACGGATTTATTATTTTTACACCTAAACTAATAAGGCATGAGATAATAAAAGATTATAATATGTAACATCAACATCACACATATGGTATTATTTCTGGCGCTTTCTTACGTAAGTTCACCACATATAAGTACTACTCGCTCAAGGTGCCGTAAACGATTATTTGTACTAAATTTACGTTGAAAACTTACAAGTCTCAAAATCTTTTTTCCGTACAAAACATGGTGTTTTTTTGTTGTGCGAAAAGCAAATTCTTAACGTATGTCGTCATTTATTGACACTCCTTTCAATCTTTTTTTTGCACACTTGTAGGTATCGTAATGCACTATTTTAACGCAATTTTTCAACTCGCGTTTTCCTTATCGGTATTATACCTAATTTAAACACATTTTTCTTAGTGCATTTTACATTAACTTGTTTTCTTTGAGAAACCCTATAGTTATTAGTTGAAACGAAACGCTGAAATTAATTAAGCTGGTTCACAGTTTGGCACCTTCGTATGTACCTATGTAGGTGAAGGTAATATATATTATGTGTATCTTGGTGCAAGGAATGCTTTAACTACCCTAAGTACCTAAATTATGTTAAGAGCATAGTTAGACTTAAGCCATAAGTATAGGTAGTTGATGTTCTCATCATCAATTCACCTGAGAAACATTGTTCGTTGGTAACATGAAATGTTTTTTTTTTCAGTACAGATGGCGCTTTTTTACGCGCTAGTGCAAAAAGTGGTTCATTTCTTGTCAGGTCGAAACTATGAAGGGCCATCTGTATTGAAAAACGTCGTACGATACACGTGCAAAAAGGAAATTCGTAACTTAATTTTTATCGTACTTGTATCTTAAAGTACCTAGGTACTATTATTTTATCATATAAATCAATATAGGTATGTAAATTGTTGCATAAAAACTATGAAAATTTCGGAATTTCCTACGGTTATTCCTTTTGGATCTGTGTTTCAAAATAATATTTTTATTTTTGAAATGACATCGAAGTCATCCATGAATATAGTACAGCGTAGGTATCTTTATTGATTTATATCTTGTATAAGAAGCCCGCCAAACTATAGGCAATTTTAGGCTTTGAGATATTCAACTGATATCACATTCATAATATTAAACACTGAATGGGATAGAAAAGTATGATTTTTTTTATTCTAATATTTCATTGTTGAAAAAGAAAACTTAGTAATTTATGCGTTTACATATTCTCGTGACAAAATTAAGGAATGTCTACTAATTGTTACAATACAGACAGATTATTAAAATATTTTGTAAGCTTAACTAGATTCACTTTGTTTGTTAACTGAGTGGCAGCGGTCTTTTTGTTTAGTTTACCGTAGCATTTGTTTTAGTTTATAATATATAAACTCTATGTGTCCTTAGTGGGAGCATTTAAGGAGGTATGTGAACACCTAATGCATTACCACTGTATATGTATACTACATGTTTTGTCACTGCTTCTGTTGTTTCTCCAATAAATAAAATAAAATAAAATTTTGTAGCCATTGCTAGGTACAATATTTACCTTTTAAAGTATAGTCCATAGGTATTCATTTATTGTTAACTGAATACTATACTTCTGTTATTGACATCCAAATTAACTTGTCCATTCATTTTCGGCTATCTAAAAAAAGACCACTAGTAGCGCAGACACTTTTCATGACAAAATGTCAGGTCGAGTGCACTACGCGTACGCGACGGCCATTAATTAAAAATAGGTTTACGCAGCGAACACATTTTAGTTACCATATACCTTAAAGATAACATTACTTCTTCAAAGGTGAAGTCACTCGTATGTCTCACTATGTGCTAACTAGTTGTATTGGCAACTTGATAAATTAACATCGTTTTTGGATATTTCACAGACCTGTCACCACCCCAATTCTTCCCGTAGGTGTCGTAATTGTCGACTAAGGGATTGAATATTGGGAATTGGGATTGATGATTGACTATATATTTATTAAGGATTATTGATGAAGGACAGCAGCGTCATTCAACATCATAATGGACACATTACTGCTATGGCCAACCCGCTTGCCCAGCGAGGCTATACGTTCAGGCATAGTTAGTGAGAGAGACCTACGTCCAGCAGTGGATTGAGATAGGATGCCAAGTAGCGTCAAATACTTGTTAGCATTCAACGCTGTTTGATAATTCGGTATATCGTACTTAATATTTGTTGTAGCAAAAGTATTTAGCTACCTTAGATGCTAAAAAGATACTTAAGTCTGACTATACAGGGAAGTAGCATTTTTTAATCACAATGGCAGAGATTAGGCTAGGTTAAAAATAAAGCTTTTGTTATAGAGAACCAGAAAAATTATCAAATAATTATATCCAACCAAACTATGCTTCAAGATTTAAGCAAAACTATTTAGGTAGTTCATTTTGATCTATTGATTTTATTTACCTTCTTATATGTTGATATTATTATAATGAATTTTCTATCAACTCTTTAAAAGGTCAAATGAGTAGCAGTTAAGTTAGTTCATCAGTGTATACCTACCGTTTTTTTTTCATTTCACATTGGTCGTTGGAAATGTGTTATGTAAATGTAATTGTTTGGTGACTGTTTATCCAATCTAACCTTGGCGTTATATCTCCTTCCTGTCAATTGTCGCACTATAGTATGCTATAGTAACCTAGGTTTGCTAATATAGATTGCCTTTTGTTCAAAGTGACCTAGCTACCATTTGCAAACGCAAAATATTAATGAGCTCCAGCTTATTTGAAACCAGAACAATCCAAACATTGCCATTAACTTACAAATTCACATTATGATTGCCCCGAAAAAGAAAAATAAAGACACAAAGTAATTTATTCCCGAGTCGAGATCATTTGTTTATCAAGCACACACAACGTCGCTGGGAGCCGGGATAGGGAGGGAAATCCAAGATGACTTCTTCAAAAGTTATCTTGAAGGACCATTTATAATAATCCGGTATAGCCTGTTGGCGTCAGGTCGGGGCCTGGACTAATCCGTTAATCTTTATTGTAGGCGCGCGATGCTGTAAAATTAACATTTAAATGTTATTTCAAAGTTCTGTTAACGTTTTGTTTTGCTTATTCTAAATGTGAGCTAGACAAAATTTATGATTATAAATATTCAGCGAACTACCTACGTTTTTAGGGATGCGTAGAAAACGAGGAACCTTGTATTGCCATGTCCGTCTGTTTGCCTGTCCGGAGCATAGCTGAGTGGTCATTATCATTAGTTAGTTTTGCTAGAAATCCGCAATTTGGTACAAACATAGATATTAAGTAGGTAACACTGTTTCATAGACAGAAGTTTCATAGAATTTCGTTACACAGAAATTTGTTCATATATTATTTGGATCATATACTTTCTGTTCCAATATTATTGTTTCATACACTATTCAATTGCTTAAAACATATTTCACAGACATTCAGTTTCATGTATATTGCTATCTAACTTTTTTACTTTACAAAGAAACCAAATACTATAATTACATTTCATGTATTTTTGTTTTGAACGCACTGATTTCATAGATTGTTGTTTTTTAGTTACTAGTTTATACAATATTTAGTTCCACTATTTACTTTATTGCATAATGATATTCATACCCAATAAGTCATATTTCATGTATTTTTGTTTCGTAGACACTGATTTGCCCTCCCTTTAAACAAACCAAACTGCTACCAGGAAAAGTAGGTAGGTTATAGGCAAAGTAGGTTAGGTTAGGTTAGTTAGCCTTTCAATCCGTTCTAGCCTCGAAACCTAACCAATCCAAGTAATAAATCAGTAAAACCGACTTGGATTGGTTAGGTTTCGACTTTCGAGCGTAGTTTTCCGGATAAATAAAATACCTACTTAGTTTTAATTAATTGTTTATGTATCGTCATCCTTGCAAAACCAAAAATGGGGGTACGGGGGGCGTAGCCCCCCACTAGGGGGGATCGGAGTCCCCGCTTTAAAAAATAAAAAAATTGTACCTCCCCTACTCTAACTTGGATAGGTTCGTTAGGTACCTTTTATCCCTTAGAGCAGAAATAGAAGCCCCGCGCAGCAGGGCTTCGTCGACCGGTTCCCAGGTCTAAATCGCTTAATAATATTCTTTGGACAAAAGTAGGTATTTCTTTTGTATTTGTGTAATGGTATGTAATGATAATTCTATAGTTAAATTATGACTGAATAAAAAATATTAAGATTGATACAATGACAAACAACATTCTATGAATAAATGTACATGAACTACTGCTGGCCTCCTGCGGGTGGCTCTGACAGTTCGAACCCACACGCGCTAGTTTGCTGTCCAATTAGCCTGCTCAATCATGAAACACGTTGGCAAATACATTTTTTTTTTGTTAATTACTAATAAATATCAATATTTTATATCTAAAGAACTAAAGATATCAGATGTGAACTCAAGGTCTTCAACGTTTTCAGTTTATGATAAAACCAATACTGTGTTCTAAAATTGCGTGATTTTGAAGTAATGCAGGTTTTTCGTTTACTTACACGTTTTTTGTCTTCTACTAAAGAACAGTCAAGCATCGGATATATTTAATCAGGCCGTTAATCTTTTTTAATCGGAATAAGTTGCAATGGGACATCTATTTGAGTATTTATGAAGTAATAGAATTTTCCTACATTAAAAAGTAAATTCTTCACTGTTAGAAATATGTACCTATCGCATAAATTGTTCAACGATTGAACTAGTAACTAGTTTATTGCATAATTAATGTCAATTTGATGATGGATCACTGGAATGCTAATAATGTAATAATGTACCTCGTACATACAAGCTCTCCGTGTAGTGTATACATATTTGATAGGTGGGTACCTAGTTTAACCATGGTATACGTATCAGCATTATCATTTTTGCATCTTTTATGAGATAAAACGGTAATGGCAGTAAGTATACATTTTCTCACCACTCCAACTCCTCTCGTGGGTGTCGTAAGAGTCGACTAAGGAATTCGAAGTGTCACTAACCGTTTATTTATTAACGATTGATGATGGGCAGTAGCATCATTGTTGTGGAGTGAACACACTACTGCGATCACCAACTAGTCCGATACGCGAAGCCTTGTTTTTATCCATAACTTTCGATAACTCACAAGTCTGATTTTCTTTTTTAATCAGTTAGATCGCATCTAGTTTTCATGAGGAAAAATATTTTATAACAGATTGGAGTGGAGCTTTAGGTATAAAGTAGGTATTTGTAAACGACCTCTCTAAATCTGTTAAAAGATTATACAAGTGCATTTTCTTTGCACTATACCATTCTATTAAGCTATTTAGTCACTGTATTGGATTATCTAACGGTTTTACCAAGAGATGATTATCTCGTAAGTCAAAACAAAAGAAAAATTGGGTGGCTCACGGAAAAAACATAAAAGTGCTCTGTAATAACTTTTATGTGCTGAAAAGAAAACCAAGGAAGGGGCAGTTTTGATTTCTAACTAATTTCTCAGTAGCTTTATTAATAATTACAACTTAAAGTTTAAAAAAATTATATTCACGTGAAAAAAACACTTATAAATTTCCAAGTGCGTTTGTTTGATGCAGTGACGTGTTAGTGATCGTTGAACAGAAAATATAACAAATTCATTAATAGCTTCGAATTGCGCAGTCCTATCACTCTTACGCGGAATTTAAACGGAGCGAGATTTACGCGGGAACTCCGCACGCCGTTGTTCGCCGCACGCCGGCGCAGCCGGACCAATCAGCGCTCGCTACAAGTTCGCGTTTTAAAAGTGCGTGAAGTGCGCCGCGATCTGTTTATTGATCAACAAAAGTTGTATTTGGTTCTTGCAAATGTTCCATATTTAATGTTCCATATTACGTTGGTGGTAACTACTACACCATACATACCTATTTTTGTTTTGAATAAGAGCAGTGTAACTCATCTTTATTAGTTGTACTTATAAAACTTTATAGGTATAACTATAACTTATTATCCCTAGAAATGTTCACCTAAGAACACAGCGGCTACTAGGTATTATAACGCATAAGAAGTAAAAATTGTAAAGTGTGGTAAAAGATGGGAATTATTTTTCCCATCTGTTACCACTAACAAAATTGGTGGTAACTACTGGGTTTTTTTTCCCAGTAGTTACCACCCACCTGGTTTGGTGGTAACAGTTACCACTGTTAACAGATGGGAAAAAAATTCCCAGTTGTTACCACCCCTGACGGAAGGATGGTACGAGGGTTGCCTTTTATATTTCGGGATTAGAAACTATTAACAAGTTTACATTTACACCAATGAAAATGATTTTATTGTGTATAAAAATATTCCCCTTTGAGGTCTAGGCATTTTTTCAAACGGAAAAACCAATTTTGAAATCAGTCTGACCCCTCCGATTGGGATCCCTCCAAAACGTGTTTTTTGAATGCGTCGACCGCTGCTTCGGGTGTCAAAAATCGTTGACCACGCACAACGAACTAGGGATATAATAGAAGCCTGACTCGAGCTCAAAAATGACCGCACGACGAGTGTGCCGCGAACGATTGAGTGTGCCGCGGTTGAATTTGACAGCTTTAGTGCAACAGAGATTTTCCGTGACATAGGATGTCAGCTGATAGAAAATAATAAAATCAAAAACTCCCGTACAATGCCGTCTTGTGCAGTAAAATGGTGTAAATCCAACTCCAAGGATCACAGGAAAGAAGATGGGAACCATTGGTCTGCGTAAGTTTGATCCTGAACACGATAAATAATTATTTAAAGCAACAGATTATTGTATAGACTAATACGCTAAACCAAATGTCTTATCACTATACTAGTTTCATAGTAACTTGTGTCTTTTTGTTACTGAGTTACATATTGGGGATAGGATTATGCAACATTTCTATGAGTAAGTAAACTACCTATTAATTTTATTTTCAAACAAAAAAATAATTTAAATTTTGGATTAAGTTCGTAATCTTTGTACTTGTATTAAATATTTATTTATTCAAATAGATGTATAAAGTCAAACAAGAAAGTATGCCGTCGGTTTGTAGCGCCACCTAGCAAAGTATACATATTTTTTTTTTACATATTCGTAATATTCGTCCACCTTTTGTCTAATTTTCTAAATGATACTGGTAAGAAGGTCTAGTTGGGGTATGTCAAAAATTTTATGTATACTTTGCTATGTGGCGCTACAAAGCGGCGGCACACTTACTTGTTTGACTTTATACATCTATTAGAATAAATAGTATCTATTTCAATAAAATCTTTGCTTATATGTATTACGACTATTACCCACTCTCTGTAGTCTCGTTGTCGTCGCATGATTAAAGGCGACCAGTACATATGGTATTTGACATCGCTCAGCGATAATAACGCGCGATTATAAGTCGCAATGTACATAGACCCCTATGTTTGCCATTAATCATATAGGTATGTTCTTTTACTAATAGTATCAAAAGTGAAAGGTTATTCATAAGGCATCTAACGAAACATCACGTCTGTTAGAAACAAATAAATGCCGAATTCGTATGATTATCATTTTGATCTTAAGATACCCATCTACGAAGAACAGTTTTTCAAATGAAAACACCATGATTGTTATACCTATCTTTTATTTATATATTTAAACTTTTTTGCACAATAAAAAAGTACAAACGGACTTAATGCCTTAAGGCATTCTCTACCAGTCAACCGAATTCTCGATATTAGTACATTATGATACAAGTGTGTTAAGTTTTATACGACGTTTTTCAACACACTTACGCGGAATAACCGACTTTTAGTAACACTTTTATTAAACTTTGTTGCTAGGTAATTACTACTTACTTAGGTACTATCCCAAAGTTACGTTTAACCTTTTTATTTTTTTCTTGTTCATACTTAAAGTTCACAATTCACATAAAAGCAGCATAAAAGTAATAACAGTAAACACAACAAAAATAAATAAACGCAACATACAATTGAAATTCACTCCACTCCGAATAACAAATATAATGGTAACTTTTAAAAGGCGGGCGCATAACTAAGGAATTTTTAGACGTGCGCAAATTTGTAAGGCAGCAATCCTATCGACAAACAGCCAATATAAAAAAACTGCGAAGCGTTAGCGATTATGATAAGGGCATTTTCACTTGATTTGATTTACGTAAATATTTCATGCTTAATTGTCGAAACAAAACTGACATCAAACTTTTTTTGTGAGAGTTAAGCTAATTGGGTAGCCCTAGAAGTCAAAATGCCCATAAAATAAAAATACGATAACTCTACATTTAATATAATTACTTGATAATTTGGATGCACAATTTATAGTACGGTAGGTAAGCGGAATACTAACTCGAGTCATAAAAGGCCTCCGCCTAACGGCGTCGGGCTTACTTATAGTTCGGGAAATATCATTTGACCGACTGTTATCTTACTTACGACCTTTTGTTTTGCGTTAATACTTACTAGACAATCAGCAGTCTAGCACTTTTCTATTGTTAATGATGCCAAACAAAAGGTCGTAAGTAAGATAAGAGTCAGTCAAATAATATTTCCCAAACTATACCTCCCTTGATGCATTATAATGATTTTCATCACACTTGCCGACAAAAAAATTAGTTTTAAGACATAATATTATTAAATGACGTACTGACATTTCTATTACTCCCTAGGGAATATCACTTTTCTATTACTCCCGCTACGCGCGCAAGCAATGGCGCGCTTAGACAGCAAGTCAAGTGTGATGAAAAATATTTTATTTGTTTATTTACGAAAATTGATAGTACATATTTTGTAAAAATATTCTGGGTTCCGCTATTTTTGCCACATGTCAACTCTTTGGTCAATTTAAAAAATAAACATAATTTGACTAAATTCGAATGCTTCATCTACATGACATAATACTTGCAAATGTTGGCAAATATACTTGGTCGGGTTATGATATTACCGCACTAGAACAATAACGTAATGAAAAAGCACGCGTGTTTAATATGTTGGATTATGAGCCTAATAGCGGTTCAATAATACCTACGTTACGAGCAAGTGTGTTGAAAAATACTTTATTACGGATACACCTTATTGTTTATTATGGACGTGCATAATCTCAACAAAAAATGCGGGTCGAAATAATATTTATATGAATTGGTTCCATCTTGCATAATATCATATTATGACGTTGTCAAACCTTACAGGGAGGTTTGACAACGTCATAATATTGTAACGCCGCGCAAGAGGTTTGACGCATACAAGTCTGTCTTACCGAATCAAAACTATTCAAAACTTTTATTAACCAATCACAACTTTTTTTAATAGCGCGTAATTGTGTATTGGATATAATTTTAAGGTGCGCGGACATATTTATGGAGAGGGGATAGCAGTCAGTGTCAATGGGGCTGGGGCCATTATTTAAAGGCATTTTTGTATGTAAAGCTTCGTCTATGTAATATTCCGTCGCTGACCACGCAGTTTATTCTTGATGTGTGGGAACAAAAAGAAATCATTGGGGACCAAATCAGGATCATACGGTGGCTGATCCATTAAATGAATATAAATAAATTAATATAAATCGATATTTTGGGCTTTCAAAAGGGTGGATGTTTGTGCAGACTGGTGTGGGCTCGTATTATCGTGGTGCAGTATATTTAGTTTTTGGTGATCGGCTTCCCTGACTTTTTCAATCACCTCTGGCAAGCAAATGATTATGTTCCATTCAGAATTAACTGTTTTACGTTTTTCCAAAGGAAAGTTTTTCCAATGCCCAGTTTTTCCAAAGAAACAGGCAGCCATTTGTTTTGCAGTACCTCGTGCACGAACAACATTTGTTGGATTTTGTTCGCTTTGAAAGACCCACACTTTCGACTGCTGCTTATTTTCCGGTTAGGTACGAGTAGATCCACGATTTATCACGTGACAATATCGTAGAGGTGCTTTTGAAACCCCCCATTGCATTTTTTAAGCTTGTCTTTGCACCAATCGACGCGCGTCTGTTTTTGATCACCGGTCAAATTATGTGGTATCCACGACGGACAAACTTTTTTTGATCACTAAATGTTCACGCAATATTAAATAAATAAATAATAAATAAATATCTTGGGACATCTTACACAAATCGACCTAGTCCCACGGTAAGCTCAATTAAGGCTTGTGATGTGGGTACCAGGCGACGATATATATAATAGGTAGATACATATAGATACCTAAATACATAGACAGCCATGACCAAGGAACAAATATTTGTGATAAATAAATACACAAATAATGCCCTTGCCGGGATTCGAACCCGGAACCTCCAGCTTCGTAGGCAGGGTCACTACCAACTAGGCTACGGAGGCTGACAGATTGTTTGTATGCTGGTCCCACTAATGTCCAAGAACGCCTCTATGTCTCGATATACACGTGACGTTCTTGCAATATTAGTTCACGCAACGCGTCAATGTTTTTCTGGACAACCACTGATTTTGGACGACCTACGCTACGCGGAACACGTGCTCAAGCAAACTATGGCCACGAACAAACTGCAAACCAGCGATAAACACTCGTCCTTAATGGTGCTTTATGCCCAAAACATGAAAAAAGTTCTTCTACGCACTGTTGCTGATTAAGACCGCATCGAAAATTTAAAAAAAAAATCGCTCCAAAATGTTCTCAGGTTAATTCCATGGTAGCCGATGCAATATTTTTTCAACTGACAGTTAAAAACAAAATACGATCGCGTCAAGACTTTTTTTTCTTAATATTGCCTCCTAAACGTTTGAACTATACTTTTTAACCCTCATTTGAAACATAGAAATCCTAGTTTGTTCAAGTCTAGAAATATAAAAGGCAACCTATGTAATAGTAACAGATGGGAATAACCCGAATTTCTCGGTTTTGGTACAGAACTTGATTAGAAAACCAGTTCTGGGAGCATGTCCTACAATCTACATCTGACGAATGTCAAAATGGGTTATTATGTTACATCACCATATGTTACCATCCACCACTCACCAGTGGTACCAACTGGGAAAAAAATCCCATCTGTTACCTATATAGTACTCGGGGGTAACTACTGGGAAAAATAAATCTCAGTTGTCATTACCAAGTTAATGTGTTTGTTTTTAATAAAACATACAAGCCACTTTATATGAAATTGTTTTGAAATGTATAGAACAAGCCCTTTCAGACGAAACCCTAATGGGAATATTTTTCCCAGTAGTTACCACCATTTAATTTAGTGGTAACAGTTGGGAATTTGAATTTCCAATAGTTACCCCTGGTAAAAGATGGGAAATAAAAAGTTGGCGTTATTTTCTCGCGCTAGTGCGAGAAGTGGTTCGTTTTAAGTCAGGTTAAAACTTCAGAGGGCCACCTGTACTGAAAAACGTCGTACAAAATACGTGCAAAAAGGAAGTTCGTATCTCGTGTGGACTTGAAACACTCCCTTCGGTCGTGTTTTAAATTATCGCCACTCGTTTCGAACTTCCTCTTTTGCGCACTTGTCGCATCGTAATGTACTATTTTAAAATTGTGTAATAGTAAAAGTGATTTAAGTAAGAAATGAAAAAAAAAAACGGTAATAGACAAAATAATAAAGAATAATAATTTTTAAATACAGCTGGTAATTTTTTTCCATTTCTTACCGATACCGGGTCTTTTCTATTCCTTATATGGGATATTTAATATCGAATATTTTTCCCATCTGTTACAACTTATTTTAGTGGTAACAATATAGTAGTAGTAGAATATAGTGGTAAAAATAATTATTCTCAGTTGTAAGAACCTAGCACATACTTAGTGGTAAGAGATGGAAAAAAATTCCCAGTTGTTACCAGCAGTAACAAAGTATTAGTAACAGGCGGGAATAATCCGGAGGTACGAGAGAGCATGTCATCGCATCTGCTGGGTTTCCGACGCAGTTGCCGTGGTATTGTTGGGTGGTAATATCATAGAGGTAATGATCGTTTTTTAGAAGACGCAATGTACTGCAATGTTTGTCAATTTATACTTCGTTTTATTTAAGATTAGAATTATCTGTCAAACGGGTGAACAAAGAAGCAGTGGTCGTAAACCTTCCTTCTTCGATTTCGGCCGATACCACTGAATTTCTCGGAACTTATGTACATACATATCATTTGATATTTACCGATAGCTGAACGCATAGTTTTCGCAATTATTATTAATTTGTTGGCAAAACTGTATTTCAAAAAGTTATAAGTTTTTTATAAGCAAGATGGCGGCAATTTAGAAAGAAGTTAAATATTGAAGGTTTTAGTTTAGTGTTTGGCGGTTTTTAACTAAGTATTTTTTTTATAAATTTGTAACTCATATCGTACCAATTTTACATTTACTGAATTTGATGAAGTTTACAGTCTAAAATTTAACAATATTTGCATATTTAATCTAGCTTACATTATGCACTCCCAATACTTTTAAAAGTCATGCATTTAAGGATTAAAACTATCGGTATAAAAGCGGACACGGTGTTATAAAGACCGAGCTACCCTACCCATCGGCAACGTTGTTTAGTATTTGTCGCCATTATAGGCGGCTTTAATCTGGGACGCTCTAATGTAATTTGAATTTGGTAACAAATTAGAAAATAAAACTCAGGTGATATACATAGTTTTATTCACTGTCAGTGGAAGAGTCCGAGGACTCGGAACCACCAACGTTTATAATAATCTTTTCCATAGTGTTATCTATTATATTATCTAATTTCATTTAAAAATGTATTTTCTTTTAAAATTTTGTATACCGTAGCCAACGATATGCCAGCAGTCTCAGCAGTCTTTTTCACACGGTCCGATTTAGTGGGATATTCCTTTCTATGGCACATTTCTGACACTAAGTAATTTGTAAATATTCACCACTATCCGCTTTTCACTGGCAGTCACAGGATTTTTCTTTTGCCGCTTCTTCTTTAGAGATGAAATAACGTTAGCCGGAACCGGCTACGTTTTAAATGTACACCAACAAACAAAATATCTAAATAGATCAACAATTAATAACGAAATTGAACAAAAACGATAACAACAATCTTTAAGTAAGCTAACAGCAATAGAAAACACAACCGACTCAACCGACAACAATATGAAATCGAATAACAGATAGTGACAGTGACATTTTAAAATTGTGTGAGAACTCTGCCTCTTTAGGTTTTTTAATGTACAACCTTTCTATGAAAAATTGCAAACGCAATTTATTAAAATTCTTATCTTTTCATCTTAGAATATAAATTAACTAACATTATGTTTCTTATCTGTTCACAACACTGAGTAATGTATGTATTAATATAGCATGATAATAAATACGTGATATTTAATAACTCGTAATCACTGTTCGATCCGCAGAATTTGCCTGTAAAAAAAACCTTATATCTCGTTCTGCAAAGGTCTTTCTAATGCTAAAAAAAACGAAGTATAGTACTATGACATGAGACGTCAAGTTGGCTAAATGTTGACGTACATTGAAAATACTATTTAGTTTGTATGAAAAAGTAAGCACCTACAGATTACATCGTTTAAAAAAGTTGTGGAACAAAAGTTGTCAGGTTTGAGGAATACTCTTCTTCTTCTTCTTCTACCTAGCGTTATCCCGGCCTTTGCCAGTGTCCGCTTTCCTGCTACATTTCCTCCACTTTACGCGATCCTGGGCATCTTCTACTGTAAGCCCATTCACACTCATGTCAGCCTTCACGACATCTAGCCATCGCTTTTTTGGTCTGCCGCGGGGTCGGGGGCCGTCAAGGGCTAGGTTAAGGCATATGTTTCCTACGTAATCAGGTGGCCTACGACAAACGTGACCAAACCACCGAAGACGGCATTCTTGAAGCTTCTCCGCTACGTCACGGACTCCGAGGCTACCACGGATGTACTCGTTTCGAATGCGGTCAGCACGCGTAACGCCGCACATCCATCGCAGCATCTTCATCTCTGTAACGCGAAGCTCCTGAACGTGCCCTCCGAGAACCGGCCACGCCTCGGCGCCATAGATTAGGACTGGGCGGATAATGCACATATACACTAGCCCTTTGAGTCTAAGTGGTATTCTGCGATCGCAGATGACTCCTGTAACCTCCCGCCATTTAGACCAAGCTGCGCTAATTCGGGCTTTAATGTCGTGGTCAATGGTCCCGGACTCGTGCAGTACTGATCCCAGGTACTTGAACTTGTCTGTTTTCAGGGCAAGTTCATTCCCTATGTTGATGGGACTGGGATCTGTACTTCCGCAGGCCATGTACGTAGGTTGCCCTGAAAGTTTCGGGAATCGGAAAAAATACGCATTTTAATGAAATATAAGTACTTTTATTGTTTTTCAAAGTATTCTCCTTTGTGTTTAATACACTTTTTCATTCTCTGAAACCAGTTTTTAAAACAGTTATTGAAGTCTGAAGTGGGGGTTGACAAAATGGCCATTTTATAAGCGTCGACTGCTTCTTCCGCGGTCTGAAAACGCTGACCACGCAACCGATTCTTTATTTTCGGGAAAGTAAAAAAATCATTGGGACTTAGGTCGGGGCTGTACGGAGGATGGTCCAGTAATTCGACGTTTTCGCCCTTCAGATAGTCGTCTGTTTTCTGAGCGGTGTGAGGGCTGGCATTATCATGGTGTAGTATAATACGGCGGTTAGGGTTAGTTTTTCGCAGTTCAGCAAAAACAATCGGTAAACAAACGCCTATATACCAATCGGCATTGACAGTTCTTCGATCTTCAAAAGCGATAGTCGCCACGTGACCCGATTTGGAGACAAACGTGGCTACCATTTTTTTGATCGTGCTGCGAGAACGAACAACTTTTGTCGGCTTCGGTTCGTCTTCGTAAACCCAAACTCGAGATTGGTTTTTCGATTCAGGCTCATATGCGTAAATCCATGATTCGTCACCTGACACAATACTAAAAACGGCATTTGAGCTTCCTCCATTAAATCTTTTTAAAGTTTTGCGGCACCAATTGACACGTACCGTTTTCTGGTCGTCAGATAACAAGTGAGGAATCCACCGGGAAAATAACTTCCGCACGCCCAACTCTTGTTGTAAAATAACTTGTACCTGACTCATTCCAATGCCTAAAGTCTCCTGAATCTCCCGATATGTAACATGCCTATCTTCCTTTATCAGTTGGCGAACAACATCGATGTTTTGATCGGTAACGGCCGTTTTCGGTCGTCACCGTCACGTACGTCATCCGCAAGAGACACACGGCCACGTTGGAATTCCGAATACCACCTGTATATGGTCGTCTTTGAAGGTGCTTCACTACTAAAAGCAATAGTTAATCGGTCTCCACATTGTTGTTGTGTTAATCCACTTTTAAAGTCATAATAAATCATTGCTCTAAAACTTTCGCGGGACAGCTCCATTTTCACCAGCGACTCAACGACTTTAAAAAACAATTGAAAATCGGACATTGTTTTTTTTTCTAAGTGGCCAGTGTTTTCGAATAATGAGACTATGCTTGTAAGAAAGAGGTATAACACATGTCAAATATACGTTCCTAAGTATTAAATTCCCGAAATTTTCAGGGCATCCTACGTATTCGGTCTTCGTGACATTTAGTTTCAGACCTCCGTTCTCAAGCGAGCCCTTCCACCGGTTCACTTTCCGCTCCAACGCCTGTTTGTCCTCATCTGTCAATGCGATGTCATCTGCATACATAAGCAACCACGGCGGAGGATCTTGTATCTCCGCCGTGACGACATCAAGTACCACACTAAACAGAAAAGGGCTTAGGGCGGAGCCCTGGTGAACACCGACTGTGATGGGGAAGGGTTTCGTGTCGCCAACGGAGGTCCTTACCAAAGAAACCGAATCACGGTACATGTCCCGGATAATGTCAATATAGATCTGTGGCACGTTCTTAACCTTCAATGCCCACCAGATCATCTGACGAGGGATGCAATCTGAGTTCTGAGGGCAAATATGGGATCAACTGTGCCACTTCCAGGACGAAATCCGTATTGACATCCCGAGACAGTGCATTCATGCCGCAGCCTCGAATCGATTATGCGTTCGAAGAGCTTCATGGTGTGGCACATAACCTTAATACCTCGGTAGTTCCCACAGTCTTGTACGCTACCTTTGCCTTTAAAGATTGGCGAGATGATGCTCGATCGCCAAGCATCGGTCATCCGTCGGCTGGTTAGTATACGGTTAAAAAGGTCAGTTAACAAGTCCACACCACGATCGCCCATCGCTTTCCACGCTTCTATCGGCAAGTCGTCGGGGCCAACAGCTTTCCGGTTTTTCATACCACGAAGACATTTGCGCACCTCGTATTTGGTAATCGGAGGTACAAGTCCACAATTGGAAGGCAATTCTGGTGGAGAAGAACCAACTGAATGTTCAGTATTCAATATTCGAGGTTTGAGGAATACTAATTATATTTAAATTTATTGCTCCTATTACCGGCCGCACCCTGTATATTGTCTTTTGTCGTCCTAAAAATACGTTTTCCACGTTATACGGAATCCTTCGTACGTGAGTCCGACTCCCTTTTGGCCGGTTTTTCTTAGTTGACTACGAAACTTATTAGGTAGGTTCTTCTTTTCGATACTTGATGTCCTGTAGAACTTTACTTATACAGCGTGTTTTTCTTCATATGCTATAACTTTAACGGAAGCTTATTTAGGTCAAATATAACTAATTTCTCTAAGAAACTAGTGTTTTAACTCTTACTGTTATTGAGTTATTAAAAAAAAATAAGTTTAATCACTGAACATGTGTATTGCAACCTTTATTACATTCTAATGTTACTTATTTTGACATGTGCCGTCAGTTACCTGAGATTAGCTTTTATTTTATTCTTAAGGTTCTCTCACACTTACCATTTCATTTATTATGTATGAAAACAAAAAAAAATCTTTTTTATCGAATTTTTCAAAAGCCTGAATACCAGACAACTTCTATTAATGTCCCAAGTAACCTGTCTTATTTATAGCATATCGAAACGAACACCCTGTATAAGTATATTTTTTCTTTGTACACGATATTTACTCATTGTAAGTAGGTATTCAGAGTATTATAATATGTGATAACAGATTAGGTTATTATAATATTTGGTAATTGAAAAACGAAGTTCTTTTTACCACTTAACTTAATTACGTAATTAAAAAAAATGGTCATAAATAATGTGTTCAACGAATTAGAATTACCAAATTTAATTTAAGTAGTATTTTTGTATTTAATTTGTAATATACTTCATTTTCATAGAAACATTAACAGAAATCATGCAGAAATTGATAATGGACGCGAATCCTAGTTTACGCGGCGAACACCCCATCAACGGGTTGCTACGGCCATGACGCGGCGCGGCGCGGGCGCACGCGATTGGTCGGCTCGACTCCCGCTCAGGACGCAGCAGATTTAAATTCCGCGTTAGAGTGATAAGACTGCGCAATTCGAAGCTATTAATGAATTTGTTATATTTTCTGTTCAACGATTACTAACACGTCACTGCATCAAACAAACGCACTTGGAAATTTATAAGTGTTTTTTTCACGTGAATATAATTTTTTTAAACTTTAAGTTGTAATTATAAATAAAGCTACTGAGAAATTAGTTAGAAATCAAAACTGCCCCTTCCTTGGTTTTCTTTTCAGCACATAAAAGTTATTACAGAGCACTTTTATGTTTTTTCCGTAGGCCACGCAATTTTTCTTTTGTTTTGACTTACGAGATAATCATCTCTTGGTAAAACCGTTAGATAATCCCATGCAGTGACTAAATAGCTTAATAGAATGGTATAGTGCAAAGAAAATGCACTTGTATAATCTTTTAACAGATTTAGAGAGGTCGTTTACAAATACCTACTTTATACCTAAAGCTCCACTCCAATCTGTTATAAAATATTTTTCCTCATGAAAACTAGATGCGATCTAACTGATTAAAAAAGAAAATCAGACTTGTGAGTTATCGAAGGTTAATTCTCTTTGCGTATCGGACTAAACCCGCAAGTGGGGATTATAGACATTTATCTCGTGATGTACCCATACGCCTAGGTAGTAGGAAAGTCCTTAATTTGTCTTTTGACTGATTATAGGCTGATTTATAAAACTGGTAATGGACTGTCCCGACAACAACTACTTCCTAAGTAAAAAATATCCTAAGATTTTTTTTACAAAGAGGCAAAAAACCCGTCAAAAACATTTTGCCGTTGTTTCTATTTGAAGAGGGATACCGTTGAAGTGTCGCATAGAGTAAATGGGGGTCCGTAAATCCGGGTCGCTTAGTACTCGAAAGTTTACGGGTACCCGATTTCGAGAAAATGGCGTGTCATATACAGTGTGCTACATCATTCTTAGTTGCGGCGGGCTTCGCTCCGCTCGCCGGTATGAAATCGGATTTCAAACGAAATTGTTGAATAAATTTCGCTTTTGATACAGTCTGTAGCGTAACAAGTTGTGTCCGTTCCGATATTTTTTATATGTGTGGTCCAAAATTTTTAAAGCAAGTATTGTTATAGGATGTATCATAATGTTGTTGTTTTATTTATAAAATATTCGCTTATATTATGAAACTGGAATTAGAATGGGATTGAAATGTTCTGTTAACAAAACAAATAACATAACACAATATTTACCAAGAAAAGAGTTGTTTATAGATGTATTAAGTAATTAATTAATCTTTGCCCTGTGAGTTTCTCTCTGCGCTTAAACTATGAATGTATCCTAGATTGACTTATACACTGTTGTGACAACAGTACTTAAGAATTCCATTCTGATCGCGGTTTGATAATACCAAACGGCTTAAACCTAAAAGTCACACTACTAAATATACAATACGTAGTCGGTTTCGATAATATATTACACATTTTGAATCTTGAGCTGTACTGAAAGTCAGCTATATTCGTTTACTTTTTTTTATTCTGCTGACGAATAGTATTTATGTCAGCTATCGCAGCTGATGCCTAAACCACCTCGGCTACTCGGTCTCAGTAGATGCCGGTCTTTCTCGGGTTGCAATCTCCTACACCTAAGGATCTTGGATCTTGGAAGGTACATCTTTTTTGAACATTCACGCTAAATAATAAACAATCTATCTTGATCTACTCGCTACATTTACATACTCTTAACTAAACATCTATGTAAATATAATAGTTTAAAAATACGTTTTTTTCGTGTTCCTGGCAGCGAACTGTTTTATGTCATACATAAATTTCATTTGATGCATTTCAAACAGTCATTCCGCCATCTTGGGGAGGCCACCATATTGGATTTGTAATGACTTTTCTTAGCTAGTCATGCACTTTCATCAGAACTAAGAGCGTGTGCAAAATGTCATCTTTATCGAAGACCGGCTAATGGGTCAAATTAATATTCCAAAAATTTCTTACGTACATAAACGTTTGTTAACTTAACAAGCCGCTAATAATTGTTTGTCCCTTTCGCTCTTAACAATGTGTCCATAAAAGCAAAAGGGACAAACAATTATTAGCGGCTTGTTAAGTTGACAAACGTTTATGAATAAGGGGGATAGTTACAAGTGAACAGAAGCTAATAATAAAAGCGTATTAAAAATATGTAATGTGTGCTCTTTCTCGAAGCTATGCTATATTTAATAGCACTAATACCCACTTTAAACAAATCAAATCGATTCGTTCTGTGAATGCTCGGTGTTATCAAAACAGTAGCTTCCTTATTGATGATGGCTAATTAAAGACCACCAACATCGTTTCGTTTCAGTAGATTCAAAAGGAACAATAAATAAAGGTTCAGCGAAAATTATCCAATTACAAGGAAGAGCAAGGTTTCAACCATTCATGGACGATTACCGTAATGCTATCATTATATCTAAGTAGGTACCGTCTATTAATGTTGCCTACAGCGTATTTTGGTTTCCATTTTATGTCCTATATTATTAAAAAAAAATCAAGTTTTCCCGCCACTCGTAGTATAAAAATGACAAAACATGCTTGTCTTTGTTGTTGTATTAATTAAATTAATGGTTTCATGTAAATCATCATCATTATCAACCAAATGACGTCCACTGCTGGACATAAGCCTCGTCCAGTAAATATCTTGTAACACCTCCCCCCCAGCCCCATGCCCTTTTCATATAAATATCCTGCCTTAATCTCGTATTAGTCAGTAATGAGGAATAGTGATGATTTTAGCAGCTACTTAATGTCTTGTGTATTGACCGTGTATGTGTACTGCAGTTTATAAATAAACACTTCATTAATGTCAAAAGTAAAATCCTTGCAACTGTAGTAGCTAAATAAAGCTTATTCATTCTATTTTCCGTTCGGTTGGGCTACACGTTTTATTATTTTCCGTGCTAGGTCGAGAAACGAGTGGCATGTCAGCCACAGAAATGTTTTAAGCTTTGTCTAGGATTGGATAGTAATAAAATGATAAATAGGTTTGAGCAAAGTGGTACCATTACTTCAGTATTTATCAAAAGCAGTGGACTGAGAAAGTAAGTAGGTACGCGTTAATAACGCGGTGGCAGCTCAAAGTTTTAGTTTTCTTTTTTTTTATGTGTCGAAGGTAGACAACTGAGCCCTCAGCCCACCTGATGGAAAGCGGGAACTGAGTCCCATGGACATAGTGACCGAAAAATCGCCTATGCGCTACCTACCCTGAGGACTTAATTGGATGCCAGTAATTACACCGGCTATCTTACCCCCAAACCTGAACACAGTACCTACTAACTATTTAGGGGCAGGTTAACGGGTAAGAAGGTGGTAGCTGTCCGGGCAGACCCTGCATGAGGTCCTACCACCAGCAAAAAGTACAATAGCATAAAGCGCAATAGTACGGCTACACATTTGGGTACGGGGACATTTGGACAAAGGCCGCTGCCATTGCAGACGTAAATACTGATAATCGCCACGCTGGGTTATCGGGTTGGCGATTGGAGTCATTTATGTACTATAGTGAGATGCACTATAATGAGATGACACTGCTGGCCACCGTCAAGGGTCAGGGACGCTGCAATCAGGGTTTACCCTTACGTAAACCTTAAGAAGAGTTAGGATGGTGACGTCACCGCGCGGCCATCATAACTTAAGGTTTTATGTATTTAGTAGTATTTCTAATAAATTTAACTACGTGTCATGTATTGTGTAGTATTCAAAATAAAACTCGAGCTCCGGATCTACAGAAGTAAACTAGTGTTAATTTCCATCGATTACGAGTATATCACTATTTCAATACGAAACTTAAATTTAACAAAACTGTATTTTTAACATGCTTTTGACATACTTATCGTTGTTTTTGAGTACGTACCTCAATCTCGTGTCTAAAATGTCGATATTTATAATAGACACTCAATGGTACCGATGAACTCATTTATAAATACAGAATCCACCGCACAAACAAAGTAAATAGCAGTACATATTTCCACAGAGATATTGTTTTCTCAGTCCGGTACACCCTGAATTTCCCTAAAAAAAGTTTATTGTTCGCGTTAAATTAAGTATTAATTATAATTTTAGCAAGAGTGTAAATGTCAAGGAAAATATAATGTTAATTTGCCGTGGCACAAGGTCAGTGATTCCTGTAATGTTTGAGAAAGTGGGATGATAAAACCGGCCAAGTGCGTGCATGAGAAAAGCCAATTTCACGAAAAAAATAATTGTGGCCTGAGTAAAATTGTTGCGACATGGCATACAGACGAACATGACATGTTATGGAACCTTAAAAATGGGTTAAGTAGGCGGTAAATACTAACCCATTCATTCATAAACCTTTGTTAACTTAACAAGCCGCTACCTAATAATTGTTTGTCCCTTTTGCTCCTATGGACACATTGTTAAGACCGAAAGGGACAAACAATTATGATCGGCTTGTTAAGTTAGCAAACGTTTATGAATAAGGGGGTAAATATGTGGATCATTCATAACCAGGGCCCGTAATTTTCATGCCGATGATATCAATTTGACGCCACACTCCATTTAGGGTGATTCCAAATAGTTTTATTGATAATGATTTATCATTAGTCGTCAATCATTTTAATCATGTACTAATAACTTCAAAAGTAGTATATTTACAAGTGAAATAAATAGTACTTACTTCGTAGGTGAAACATAAATACAACTATTTGATTCGTTTTTATACATACATTTTATTAAATGGTATTATTAAAATATTTCAATAATTACGTAGAAAACAGAATTCCTCTTTAACGTAAAGCACGTATCAAGTAGGAATGATTTATTTCATGAGTAAATACAAGTATAATACTTTTGAAGTCATTTGTACATGATTAAAATGATTGATGACTAATGATTAATAATTAACAATAAAACTGTTAGGGATCACTCTAAATGGAGTGTGATGTCAAATTGATTTCATCGGCGTGAAAATTACGGGCCCTGTTCATAACATAACATATTGACTGTGTTGGTAGGTACCCAAGTTTTTCTATCCGGTTACCGGTTCATTCAGAAACCGAATCTATTGTATCTTATCTTTGCTTTCTCATCCTTTTGTCATTCATTGACCTGATTTGCATTATCTGAGGTTTGAGATAATAGAATCAGAAGATAGATACGTATTATACCTTGCCCAAGGGTCGTTAGGCATAGCGCCGTATTCTGTAAAACGTTCATGAAATAAGAATTATCTAATGCCAGTTTTAGGCAAATATGATCAGAGGTACATTTTTTATGGTTCCGTGATAAATAAACGAGGAACACTTAAAAGTTTCGCCATGTCCATCTGTCCGTCTGTCAGTCTATCCGCAGTAAAGCAATGACCGTTAGTACTAGAGATTTGCAATTTCTTATAAATGTACATAAATTACGATGAAAGAGTGGTGAAATAAAATGAGGGTTATTTTTTTTTCCGTGATCCTACAGTGTGGGACTTGAAAAGGTCGTTAAAGGTAATAAGGATCCTAAACGAAAGTTTTTTTAGTATATGTGTTCTGATATGACCGGTCTTGATTTATAAAAATACCCCCATACTTTTTATCCATGGGCCCGAACCGAAAAATATGAAATTCTGAATACTTGGCTTATAGAATACTTTAAACGAAAACGTTTTAAAGTAACTACGGAACCTTATTCTTTTTATATATTTATTATAGATCATGTTTGTGAATATTTTTTTCATACATTAATATAATTTTGCCATAGGACCTAGTAATTCATAATTTTCGTGAGACCTGTTAACCGAATACACGCGCAGTATTATTTAGCTTCTTATGTATAACGTTAGTGACTCGTGGGTAAAGATGTCGAGGCCTTGTTTTCACAATTTATATGTAATCCTTGCAATCCTTTTTAATACACTTATAGATGATCAAAATAAACGTTGTAAGTAAAACTCAGTCACTGTTTCGTGACCCACTTTCTTGAATGGTCAAGGTATTTTTAGCTGGGTAAAATTTTATGCGTATACATGTATGTATGATTGTACAAAACATCTCTCATGAATTTTAAAGACTACTATCCTTAAAGTACCGATCAATTAGTTCTTATTTAATAATTTTACTTGCGATGTTTATATTATAACTGTTATAATAGTAATATAGATTTATACGTGCTTATGTTTATTTTATAATATGTTACCATCATGCAGACTTTTATTGAAACCAAGGACGGAGGTGCAGATTTCAACCAAAATGTGAACATTATTTGACTAATATACCGTATGTCGTATTTATTTATTAACTATTAACTTAACTTTCAAATAAAAGTTAAGTGAAACAATGAATTTCTAATTACATCGTCAATTGACTTGCGACAGTGACAAGCCGACAAGATATTTATGATCATAACATAACAGTAACATAATTATGTTACTGTTATGACTTGAAAATGGTTGCTAGTACTTAATACATATAACGTATTTTTATAAAAGTCTGGATTATGATAACTTACTGTCTTACCTAACAACAAAAATACTAAGAAGCCTTTTTTGTTACAGATTTGGACGAAATCGCGGCGCTCTAGAATGGAACATAGAATAAAACCAAAAAATTTACATAATAACCAACTTGTTTTATAAATAGTATCATAGATAGGTAGATGATATACGAAATGTATAGTGTAAAGTGTATCGGGAGAACTCTAATTGCTTTCCTCCTGTTGGTCGTGTCTACACCGACGGCCACGCAGAACACTCTCATTTCAGGTAAGAATAAAAATAAACAATAATTACATACATAAATAAATTACCAGTAATCATTTTAAGAAAAATAAAACACTGCCCGAATGACAACAAAACGCTTAATACCCAGAGCCCGTAATTTTCAGGCCGATGTCATCAATTTGACGTATAAAGAAATGTTTAAATCTTTAAAAAAAAATTAACTCATTTACTCATGTACAATTGAGATAAGTAATTAATGCCGTAGGTGTGTTTTATTATTCTTCTCGTGAATAAATCATTTAATTTAATCGTTTCAATGATTGACGACTAACGATTATCGATAGCAATGTTACTCTTTAAAATCGCCCTATATCCAGCGAGACGTCAAATTGATGTCTTAATCGGCCTGAAAATCACGGGCCCTGCTTATAATTATAACTTTTATTATTTGTTTGTAAACAGTGTAATGATCGCTTGTATTACTCACATATACCTATAGCTATGCTTCTGGTAGAATCGATTATGATAATATATAGGTATTATAGTTTCCAATTGTTCACTCTCACTTAGTAAGTTGAAAAGCTAACAATGCGATTTGACATCCCACACAATTACTGATTTGGTAATTGTTTGGAATAAAATATAATTATAATGTAAAGTATATGTAAGTAACATGAATCATAGCTACGAAAACAAGCAGATTATCCAAAAGATCAGCTAAAAAGACCTTGAAAATTTGATGACCAAAATGTCTAAAATCAATGAGTTATTGAGCTTTTTGTTTAATTAATAATACTCGTTGGAAGTTACCAAACGCGGCTCAAAGAAACAAAAATTAATGAGTTTACCCCTTCTTGGAAATTGTTGAGGCCCGTCTAATTTTAGTCTACGGGCGATAGAAATAAAGGTATGTCGAATAGGTTAAGTATGATGCTTAGATTAAGTGAGACTTTATTTGATAATGAGGTGTTTTATTCTTAGACAAGAATAGTTAAAATATATGCGATTTTTACAAGTTACGATACATTTACCCACCAGGATATGACAGCTACGTTTGGGGTGGTTTCTGTTCACTTTAATAAAGGAGAGTGTTTTGAAACAAAAGTACCTAATAAATAATAATGAATACAATTACATCTACGTTACCAACATGAGGTGTTACATATTATTGTGACGGTATTTTCAGGGGTCCATCTAGTCGTCGGCATAACTAATGGTCTAATTAATGTGTTTTTATTTTATTTCTATACATATTTTATTTTGCATACCTAAAATTTTTTTTTAATTGTATAGTTTTAGTTTCATGACGCATTGGCGTTCTGCTGTAATGTCATGTAAACTTTTGTTTTAATAAATAAAATAAATAACAGTTAAATAATTTTATCGTTATGTCAGGTGTCCGGACCTTTTTATCTAGCCCGTTATTTGTCAAAGCTAACCATTACCACCATAGTGCATAACTTATTCATATACCTACTCATTATTTTCAAAAGCCGCGACGCCTGTCTAGATTAGTCCACGGGTTTCTATTGCGGTGCAAGGCAGATTTTGTTCATAAAATATTTCTTCTAGTTTGATATTATATTCCAATGTAAGTCCACCAACTGACCGGGATATATGTATAAAGGCTCGTAATTCTAAGGCCGATACAAATAATGATACTATTACTTAGTCATTTTAGTAGCGTTGTTTAACCAACCTATTTACCGAACTCATACAAGCGACAAGCTTGGGGCTGCAAACGACGCAACGCGCAGGGTCAGCACCCGGTCTCTGCGGGAAGGCGAGACCAAAACCGCAGTAGGTACCTTTATTAAGGTATGCAAGCAATGTTTAATATTTACATTTGCCTCTGATGCAGCAAATGTGTTGAAATCACACTCAGATATAATTTAAAAACAAAGTTCCTGCCCTACGAAGAAATAAAACATGGAAGCCGAGCCGCCACGCCATACTAAATTGCATTTCAAAATCGGTGTTGTATTTTAGTTGACATGTATCATCCCCTCTTTAATGCATCACGGTAATTTATTTCAATATCAACCTATAAAAACTTAAACCGTCATTTTAAAAAAAGTTGTCATGGTCCATCAAAGTTTTGATTGGCTATATTCTATAAACATTTGTCAAAGATGTTGCGCCGATATGCGCGGTGTTATGAAAAAGCGCTACGTCCTGCCCATCAATGGTATGTAGGTACTGACAAAATATTAAAAATAAAAAAAAAACCCCGGCGTAAGATTTTAGCATTTAGTTCTGTCTGGGTTAATTTTTAAATAGTAGCACAATTTCAAAAGCCATATTTTTAGGGTTCCGTAGCCAAAATGGCAAAAACGGAACCCTTATAGATTTGTCATGTCCGTCTGTCCGTCTGTCACAGCCAATTTACTCGGAAACTATAAATGCTACAGTAACGAAATTTGGTAAGGATATGTGTTGTATGAACCGCTACAGGAATGTGATACTAAATTGTAAAAAAAACCATTGGGGTGGGGGCCCTCCATACATGTCACTGAGGGATAGAATTTTTTTTTTAGTTGTACATAAGCGTGTGGGGTATTAATAGAAAGGTCTTTGAAAATGATATGTTTTTAAGGTTTATCCATCACATTTTTATTTAAGCAAATCGTTTTCGAGATATCAGGTCTCAAAGTCTGAAAAATGGGGACACATTTCCCCCTCTATTTTTTAAACTACGCGATATAAAATTCTGAAAAAAATATATGTTATGCACATTAATAAACTCTATCAACGATTTTTGGTTTGATCAAATTATCTAATATAGTTTTTGAGGTAGGTTGATTTAACTGTATTTTTTAATAATAAATTGATAATGGTACGGAACCCTTTGCGCGCGAGTCCGACTCGCACTTGGCCGGTTTTTTCTACAAAGGCTTCAGCAGAAGAACATTGACTCAAATTAATCGTAACTGCGTTTAAACCTATCATGTTTAGTTGAAAGCCGGCGAATTTACCTTCCCAACATACATGTAAGCGTTCTCTGCAACTATTTTATCAACTGCCTAAATAAGCCGGTGAGCCAGCACTCGATCCGTCTTCAAACCACGCCTGGGCTTATTACCTAAGATCCAAATTTCTCAACGGTACCCTTATTCCATTCATATATAACTCTTATGTGACCATAACAAAGAGAGGACAGATAAAGGCATGCCCAGAATTCAAAATGAACTGAATAAAGCATATTATTTGGGTTTGCCGACGGGCCGAGCACTGGACAAGTTTTATTAATGCTTGTCAGTTTATACTTTCTACTTTATGACCAAATGTTGTCGTGGGATATGTTTTTTTTTTTGATTCGTAATGATGTTTGAAAAATAGGTCATTCATGCGACAATATGTTTGTAATCCAAGCTTAAATACGATGGGTAACTCAACAAATTGTCAGTAAAACGTTAAACAAATTAGTTTCCATGGGAAACTAGTTTCCATATTATGAAGAAAATCGTTTTACTATGACCATGAAATACTTCCCAAAAGATGAATTCATCAGTGGCTCTGATGCAAAATGGTACAATTATTTTTATGTCCATATTATGTCATTACTATTATGAAGATTATATTATATACCTAATAAATCTATAATGATTTAACTTAACGATAAAGAAAATACGTAATTTATATACCATTAATGTATTAATAACACATACATTAAAACTATATAATGATGTCTGTGCTTTGTTATAACAATTAAATCAAAACCATACGAAATGATTCGAGGAATTCATTTCTAGTAAGCTGGAAATTGCTATATCTTCATTTTATCCAAAACAATTTCCAACCTGCTGAATTAACTCCTGGAACTAATCTGAATGTCTTGTCATAATTCTACAATTCGATATTTCATAACATAAATGTTACAGGATAAATATTTACTCTTTTATTCTTACACGTCTCCTAACTTAAAAAGCCGATACGAGTAAGTATCGTGTATCCCTTTCAGTCTTATGGAAATCTTTAAAGACGCGGTTGTTTTTTGTATTAATCGCCGCGGTTGCGATTGTTTTTTCAAAGAATTTTCAAAAAGAACGCAATCTTTTTTTTCCATTTTGCATGAAAAATAAAGCACTGTACTTGCCTCGCCAAGAAACCAAACTAACTGGCTTTGTATCTCTATTCGGCCTTGCCATACTTGACCGAATATACCTATATAGCCAACTAAGTTTCATTTTCCGGCGTCGATAGTTATGTACTATTTCATCACACTTGCTGTCTAAGCGCGCCATTGCTTGCGCGCGTAGCGGGAGTAATAGAAAAGTGAAATTCCCTAGGGAGTAATAGAAATGTCAGTACGTCATTTAATAATATTATGTCTTAAAACTTATTTTTTGGTTGGCAAGTGTGATGAAAAACATTGTATGCATCACGGTCGGTAAGCGGAATACTAACTCGAGTCATAAAAGCCCTCCGCCTAACGGCGTCGGGCTTCTAACACTCTCGTTAGTAATTCCGTACTTACCTCCCTTGATGCACAATGTACTATTGCGTTAAGTATTGTTTATCCCTTTATAGCCGAAAGGAAGAAACAATACGGCTTGCTAAGTTAGGGGACATTTACGAATAAGGCTGTATTATAAAAAAAGCACGCGAATAGGGATGATGACTGTAGTTAAAATAAATTATTTAACATTATGCACGACATAATACACTAAGAAATTATTACTAAGATGTAGATTGAAGTAATTTTTGTACAGAACTTCTATTTAATAAATTGAAAAGAACTTAAAAGAGTAGGTCATTTGGCAGTACTCAAACGTGACGTCACTTTTGAGTATTTCATATAAAATTCCATACTATTTCATAATGGGGATCGTTTTGACAGTTCGAAAAAAGATGCTGATTTGACTTGCCAGTCATCATGCCTATTATAAATACATATTACCACATTTTTTATTCACCTCTCGAAAATCCCGGAGATCGGTTTATCGAACACTCTTAATAAGTATTTTACTACTATCGATTTAGCTTTACGACTACTCTTGTAAACATCTGGTAACCGCCCGGGTGTTTATGAGGTTTGGAATAAGATGGCAAGTAATTTTAGTCAGAATAGAACAATGCCATTGTTATAGGAGCTTGTGTATTTATTAGAGTGCTCAATACTTTTGAAATGACGATAAATATAATAAAAGCAATCAATATCAACTTTGGTCATGCTGAATAAAAAAGTACCTACTGTGGTTGCCATTTCGTCATTACCTATACACGGCTATTCGATTTAATAAACAATAGTAGATTGTGTCACAAGGGACTAAAATTATATTTTTAAGGCGAGGGCGTTAACCCTTGACTACCTACGTCCTGTTTGTATCACACAACCACCTACCTGCGGTCATGGAGACCGCTTCTTCTTATGGGACCTGATTTATTTACTTTGGCATGACTGAGGGGGGTTGAAATATGTTAAATATACTTTAAATAGTTTCAGGCATTTATTAACCAAGAAGAATACAAATATAATCAACATTTTGTATTTCAAACTTAACATATTTATTAAACTGTAGTATTTTCGATTACTAAACTTATTATTCTTCAAGATATGAGATTACAAAATTAAAGAACATAATATAAAGCTTTTCATTATAATAAAATTAAATTGAGGAATCAAAAATGCTATTAAACTATCTAATTTGGTTATAAGTAAGATATTTTTGTAAAATTACATGCTTTTAAAATAACCATTATTGTCTGCCGTCGACACACAATTTGTTCGAACATTCACATTCAAAACAAGTTTCTAGTCTCGTGGAAGACTCTGATTATTTGCACGACGCTCTAAATAGGGTTTTACAAATTTTTCGGCCAGTTTCTTCATAAATTTGAACCTTTTTTCAAAACTGTGTTCAAAATTTAAATAACACAACCACCTACGTGCGGTCACTGAGACACTTACAAAATATATCGTAACCACCTACATGCGGTCTCACGGACCGCCGATGCTACTTTATTACTCACCAAATCAAAATGAGTGCACGTCTGAACGAGTCGACAGCATGGCCAGTACTGCGGAGGGGCTGGGCAAAGGTACAAGGTCACAGAGGCGTGAGCGATGTACTTGCGATCAGTTATTGTAAATTTTGAATAATCCAGTGTCTGTGAGACCGCACGTAGGTGGTTAAGGGTTAATATGCCACATTCAAGGTGAAGCCTGAAGTAAGCGATGGATTCCACAAAAGTGGAATCCTAAGCGTAATGAGGGATTCTAGCATCAACGCACAATATGAAAAAAAATTGCTTTCGACATTCTTCTTTTGACACCACCTGTAAGAAAATAGAAGATATATTATATATTTAATATCTATGAAAAAATAATTCATTAAGTACTGCATTTTTCCTTGTTATTTTTCAGGCTGGCAATAGAAAGTCCTGGAACAGAAAAGTACCATTTTGTTCCCTCCTATCAGGAAAGAAATTACCCATATCCGCGTAGGTAGTGTAAAAACGATGTTTTACTAAATATATGAAAAACCTTTCAATTAAAATTATTGCGAGCATGAGTAATTTATTGCAATAACTTATTCTCAATTAATTCTCATTGAAAGGTTTTAATACGCTTATTAAAAAACCCTTGTTCAACCGATTTTTTAATCCTTATTACATTACGAGTAGTTTACTGGTAGAGACTGCTTTAAACCGTTAATAAAATGTTTTTGTTAAGTACAAAATAACCTCTTAATCTCATAATTAGGCAACTCAGCAAGCTTCGTTTCCTTAACACGGTACTCTATTAAAAAACTGTATATTACGACACCTTTGTAAAAAATAAGGGATACCTGATTGACATTGGCAAATTTTAGTAAAAAGTGTACCCAATTCGTAGAGCTCTCATTTAATAGTTAAAAGTTTTGTGATCAGAACGAATTTTGCATCAAAATATATTAATAACCTTGTTTGAGTGGTAATCTCTTGAAAAATATAATGATATATAGACGCAAAACCGCTTAATGGGTTCATATAATATTATTGAAAACTCCTTCCCCGTTAAAGTTTTAGGATCTTAGTTCGTGTTAGTAATTGTTTTCTCCTTTCGTTTTGGCATGGGCTTTAAATGTAGTTTGCTTTTCATGGGATGATATAATGTTTTTAATTTTTATTAAATATAATATTCATAATCCATAATCTAAAATTTTTTTGAGACACAATGCTGTGAAAAGATAGGTAGGTAGGTATTTAATGTTGGGGTCGTATTTCAAAAAATATTTTGTAATATTCGTGAGACATATTCAATACTGAAGAACATTGACAAACTAGAACAAAACTAAATTAAAAAAAAACAACGTGTGCAACGTGATCATCATTTTAAACATTAGAAATCCAGTGTAGACCTTGGCCTCCTCATTTGATTTTAGCTTTGGCTGGATAAAAGTAACCCACGTTCAACCAAACGTTACAACAGGCTGTTTTTTTTACTGTCTCGCAGTGTCGACTGACTAAACTTGATCAGTAGCTGTACCATAACTTTGCAAGTATCGGTGACGTAAGGTTTTACTCGATACGTAAAGCAGGCCATGTCGTTCGCTCCAATATATCAGTGAAAGCGCGATAGGATGCATTACGTATCGAGCAAAACCTACCGTATCCTTTACGTTTCAACTTTGAAAAATTGAGATTTTGGAATCGGACCCTTAATTTTATTACACCATGCTGAATAGAAATCAACAATATCTATTCGTTATAAAAAATGTTTACTGTCTTATTTAGTTGGCATGGTATGGTTTAATATAATTACAAGAAATATGTTGGTAGGTTTAATGATTTATACCTCGTATTTTGTTATCTATTATTCTAATAGTAATACTCAAAAAAATATGATTAAAATCTTAAAAAGATGAGTTCTTGTTATAAAAGCTCCAATATTCGTAAGCTCTGAAATACAAACGTGTACATTTTCCAACAATTTTGGCCAATTGTAAGCAAACAGTAACAATAATTCCACACGCGAAAATTAATGAAATTACTCGTTATTACAATTTAATAAGACGGCGTTTTCTTAATTGGAGTACCTACCAGTAAATACCAGCTACTTTCTCCTAATAACTGTAATTACAGGAGACGGTCGTTCATTAATACAAAACAAAATATATATTTCATTTAAATCCATACTTAATTAAAAAAGGTCCATAATTATATACCTACCCATAATAAAGTATTACGTAATAAAATAATAAATCAAATTTTCTTGCAGAGTGCGTATGAGTACATAATAAATTTGGGCAAAAGTACTAGAAATTGGACGTATAACTGTTTATTAAATAGACATACTATGTTTTTAGTAAAAATCTAACACGTACAGTAGTATATTGATTAAAACTTTCACGATTATCACTCACATTTTAAAGACAGACGTTATGCCCGAAACGTCAAGATATATTAAACGTAAGTTTACGCGATTAAAACCCGTTTGTCTTTAAAATATGACGTACAGTAGTATTAAGTATACTTGATATTATTATATATGACGGAAACCTTAACGACAGCCGAGCTAAGAGGGGTAGGATTTTAGTTACATGCCTTCTAGCTACTCGTTACTAACTGTACTCAGAATACTGTATCTACGCTTCTACGCACTAGTAGAAAACGAATGGAGAGTTCTAAGCTTGCGTCCATGCATAGATGCATACCCCATAGAAATAACTTCCTTCGTAAGAATATGAACCCTTCACATAACAAGACAAGAGTGAATCGTTCAATGTCTAATACGAGAATGAATTGATGAACACTGCAGTAGTGACCTTTTATAATGTCAGGTCACCAGCCACCTGTTCATAGGTGGGTAGATCCCAACTTGATTTATCATCTACCTGCATGGACCAAGCAAAGACCACTCCAAGCAAAACATTGCTTATCGTTTTCTAGATTTTGTAACTCATGTCTCCGACATATACATACACAAACTTGGAACGTAATGTTGGAAAACTGTTTTTTAACAATTATAACAAACCATATCTTTAGAAAATAACCAAAAAAAACGACGACTTAACGAAAATTTAACTTTTGTTTAATGTACTTAAGTTCGATTATTTAATTTAATAAATATATAACTTCAAAAATTGGTTAATTGTAAAAAAATTGTATAGTGTAATGGTGCCAGTAATGGACAAAAGCCAATTTTTTTTGTATATTTGCTTAGAGTCATGACCTTATATCAAAGCCAGTTTATAATGATGAGCATTAAAACAATAACAATCATTAATGCAACACATACAACAATTAAATGCACACATCGTAACAAATTTTTTTTACTATTTCTCTAGAAGCAAGGCGTAAGATGACTGGTATGGGAGCCACACAATCGAGGAAATCTCCAACGTGCTCCTAACTAATGCATTTTAAACTAGCTTGAATGCTAGGGGATCACCAAAATCACGCAGGTTATGGACCACAAAGCCCAGTTTTTGATATCAGTCGACAGGAAGTGATAATATGAGCTCGTAAAACGTGATACGTGTATCGAAGACCACGCCAAGATCCTTGATTAAACTAACACGTTTTACCATCTCAGACCCAAGCAAAACCAACTAAATCAACAAAAAAGTATTGCTCATGCATTTCATTCACCGATCGACTAAAGGTGCAAACACAGCACTTAGCAAAGTTGAAAAGAAGTTTGCTATCCATACTCCACTGGAACACACGGTCAATATCAGCCTGCAACGAGACGAAATCAGAAACCCGTTTCACACTGAGTACCAACACCAAGTTCAGGCCATCGGCGTAAAGCTTGGGTCCAATTATGTAATATGTCACCGTGATATTGTAAAAACCGTTAGATTATAATTTACCTAGTGAAATTGTAAACTATCGAAAGATTGTCAACTGCATCACAATTTTTCGTAAGATTATAACCGTACGGTGACAGTTCACCCTGTTGTGGCATAATTCTTTTATGTATAATTCTATATGGCATAAACTATGTAGTCATAATGGGCTTGGTGCAGAAACTGTTGTGGCATACTCAACTTTTGCATATTTCGTTGTGGCAGATTTCGAGTTGTTCGAATATTATATGAGCATAATTTCGATGCTCCTATTTATGATGAGGTATAATCTGGATGTGCATAAAAAGTATCGGCATAGTTTGTTTTAGCATACCAGAGAAGGAATAATTACAACCTCTCAATACAGGGTGGTCCAAACCTTGACGTCAAAAAATTTTTGTTAGATTCCCCACGTCATGAACTATCAGAATATACCCCATGTATGTTAGCCGATTTTTTGTAGTTTTCGAGTTATGAATTTTTGAAGATTATTTTTTGAGAAATTCTGGAATAAAGTTTATTAATAAAAAAAACTATTGGGTTTTTTAACTAGTTTCTTTTTATAAATATTAGATGTCATATACCAAAGAAAAACGACCAAGATCACCTATGTCCGAGGTGGGGATCGAACCCACGTACTCAGCTTTCGCGGCTGATGCCTGTACCCCTCGGCCACTCGGTCTTAGTTTCTTTTTGTAAAAGTATTACTACAAATATAGCATTTACTGACAAAAAAATTAGCGTCCTCACTTTGATACAAGTAGGATAAAAAAATACAAAATTCAAAATTTGACGCTAAAAACGCATCAAATTAGCATTAATGTAAAAAAATAAAACATATCCCAAGGAATTTTCGTATTCTAAAGACTGCCCTAGACCTGAGCCTTCGTAAAAGCAAAAAAAAAATGATTTATTTATTTATTTATTTAATACATCTACAACTAACAGCTGACAAGCCAAAGCGTTACAGATGGTAAGATAAAAAACACTAAGCAATAATAAATTGATCAGTACAAGAAGCTTAAGTTAAAAATAACATACATAATTATCACATTTATGTTACTGTTTCACAAAACAGCAAGAATTCTTTTGTAAGTTTGTCGAGGTTGTCCGCAAACAAATCGGAGCCTGGTGCAAAAAATAAAAATTGATTAAGCAGAATACGGGAGCGGACAATTGGAGAAAACTGGTGAGCCATCGTGCGGGATGCCTCATCCGCTAGGAGGCGATGGCAGCGACCACGCAAGTAGTTGTCAGGAACATAGAAGGTACACATCCTTGATACTTAATAATGATGAGGAGTTTTCGAAGTAGTCGGTCAAATAAAGTTAAAAAAGCTTAAAATTTTAAAGTAGTAAAAATGACTTGAATAACTACACAAATTGAGTTTTCGTGGTATTTTCTGTCTTTGGTTATTGATAAGAACAACTAAACAGACGAAATTTTACTTTATTTTTAAATTAAAAATGTAGAAGCTTTTTTTTAAGTTTATTTGACCGACTACTCCGAAAAATCCTCATCATTAAGTATCACTTTTTTTTGCTTTTACGAAAGTATAAGGTCTTGGGCAGTCTTTAGATTACCAAAAATTCTTGGGGTATGTTTTATTTACGTACATTAATGCTATTTTGATGCGTTTTTAACGTAAAATTTTGAATTTGGTATTTTTTATCCTACTTGTATCAAAGTGAGGACGCTAAGTTTTTTGTCAGTAACTGCTTTATTTGTAGTAATACTTTTACAGAAAGAAAATATTTAAAAAATCCAATAGTTTTTTTATCAATAAATTTATTCATTCCAGAAATTCTCAAAAATTTTTTTCAAAAATTCATAACTCGAAAACTACAAGAAATCGGCTAACATATATGGGGTATATTCTGATAGCCCATGACGTAGGGAACCTTAAAAAAAAAATTTTGACGTCAAGGTTTGGACCACCCTGTATAATAGAGTGTCCCGAATTTGACTGTTTTACGCGAGACCTACCAAAAGCCTCTAAATAAATTGTAAATTACGGTAAAAATAATTTATAAAAAATTTGACTAAATCTTTAGGGCTCTACCATCGTTTGAAGTTTTCAAATAAAAACTTTTTTAAGTCGGCTCCCTGAGCTGAAAATTAAAAAATGATATTTTTCATGGAATATAGATTTAAGACAAGCTATAAAATTAAAAATGAGAAAAATTTTTTTTTATGTAATATGGATTTTTTAGATTATATTTTTCCTATATTTTTTTATTTAATTTATTATTTAAAAAAAAATACTACAATTATATGTAGGTAAACATATTTTCGCATATATTTTTTTTCGGAAAAATAGAAAAAAATCTAATCTTTACACTGCGGTAGATCCCTAAAGATGACATATATTTTAATTTTTTTTACTCGTTTCGGAATGTGTGTAAATTTACAAAAAAAATGATGCCCCTCGGGAAACTGTAGCTCAAAAAAAAATTTTTTCCATACATTGACGGGATACTCTACTGTATAATCGAAGTAGGTAGTAGTAATATTCTGCACGTTACTTACTGTGTTACTGAGCTAAGTACTTTCTAGTAAGGTCCGACCGAGATCTCGGTCTCGGTCTCGGCATCCTCGGCCAAAAATCGAGCCGAGATATCCCTCTCGCCTCTCGGCCAAAAATGGCCGGGACTCTCGGCCGTGGCCGAGATTAGTAATGAGCTGTAATTGGCGAGCTTGACGCCATCTCGCGAACTTATTGCGATTTTATTGGTGTCATATTGACATGAACTGACTTCAATTTCACTTTAAAATGAACGGAAGAAATAATTTAGAGTAAGTGACCCCCTATCATTATCGATAAAAATACCTAAAATTCGAATACCAGTTTTTGGGGTAACTACATAAAAAAATTTCAAAAAAAGAAAATGAAAAAAAAAATATATTATTTGGTATAGGTATTTGCTAGGGATTTATTATGCAATTTATACGTTTTTATCCTTTCTACCAAGTCTCGGTCTCCGTCTCGGTCGAGAATCAAAATTATTCTCGGTCTCGGTCTCGGCCGAGACTTAAATATGGGTCTTGGTCGGACCTTACTTTCTAGGTTGCTAAAAAAAAATAACCTCGAAGCCTAAAGCTCCCGCCTTAGTCTTCTAACCTAACCTCTCCGAGTCTGACTCTGCCCCGTACAGTTTTGTTCGCTCGCTTCGCTCGCTCACTGCAGAATTTTTCACCCTCTCAACAAATTCTGCCTGACGAAAAATGCAAGTTTCTAACATGTGTACTATATGCCAAAAAAAAAATGCAAATTTAATTTCTGTCTTATAACACTCGGCGTAAATAATAATATGCCAAGATAGTTTGGGGCAAAATAATGTTCGAAATATTGTTATTTATGCTAAGTGATGTTTCTGCCTCATTAAAATTATGCCAAAATAGATTATGCCAAGTCTGTTATGTTCTAAGCGTATCGGACAAAATAAATTATGCCAGATAGAGGGAACCCTACGGTGACATATACATACATTTTTATTTTAGAGAGGTTAAGGGACTTTTTGACCATCCTCCAATAAAATATATCTGTCAGATGAATGTTTGCATTTTTCTTTTATATGCCTGGTGAAAAGGATAGTGATAATTTCATCTGACAGGTATATTGATCCGGGGATTGTAAAATTGGTCGTATGAGTTAGGCATTTGTTTTGCAACAGTCCATTTGCTACCGTATGTTCTTAGGACCAAAATTGAAGTGTCTAATACTGGAGTTTATCAGTTAAAAAAGTATCCAACATTAGTTTTGTCTTTTACATTCTTTACATAACTGATATATCCGCAGTTTGACTTTTTATATCAAATACACTTGACAACCTAATACAGCTAATACTTTTGGCCAAGACTGTATTGTAAGTATAAAAAGCATTTGCTTCATACGGGATTTATTAAATTTGTAGTCTAAACCCCTTATTCTAACTTAACAAGCCGCTAATAATCGTTTGTCCCTTTTGCTCTTATGGACACATTCTTAAGACGGAAAGGGACAAACAATTATTAGCGACTTGTTAAGTTAGCAGACGTTGCGTAATTTAAACTTTCACGCTTTTTACATGATACTTTTTAATAAAACGGTATATACCTAATCGCGCATGAAACATTATCTGCGTCGGTTCGAGTACGATATTGCACTCTTGGTAGAACGGGATTACATTCTCAGAAAATAACATCATAAGCAAATACGCTGAGTTATGTTTCATAAAAATACTCGTTAAACGAGGTAATTCATTGTGTTAGTTACTCTTAGTATCTGAGATTCTTATTTAAAAATATTATTTAGCTTAAAATAATATCAGTTGTGAAAATTATATTTACGGAATAAAATATTATTAACCTTACATACATGCACCATTTATGTCCAGAGGCTCTTTTTCGGAATTATGACAAAGTTCCAAGGCCGGCATCGCTAGTGACGCGTCTGGCATTTCCACAGATGTGACTAAGTTTATTAGATACTTTGCGGTCCCTCGGGTATGAAACATGATCTCTTGTTGCTTTTGTCGGATAAAGTATTTTATTGTGGTTGTTAAGTGGGAGCATCGTACTAAATTAATATTTCATGCTTCATTGCTGGGATGTCATAATCATTAATAATTTCAATGTCAGGTCAGGATAGTGTTTGTTCATGAGAAAACGGCAACCTGTTTGCAATAGCCAAATTACAAATGAATAGTTAGAAATGGCATCGAGCAAGTAAAATTCGTTTGTTGTACGGGAGCCCTTTAGCAACGCTTTCGTGCTTATTTACAATTTGTAATTCACCGCCCTTTATACACAATTTACTTTTAAAACACGTACATATGTAATGGCCGTTTAAATATTTGACGTGGGCACGCGGAATGTTAAAATTAAAATACAAAAAAGATATATATTCACATGTATATATTACATATATGGGGCACATGGTCCCAGAAAACATTTTTATTGAATACATAAATAAACATAATACATAAATGTATGAATCATTGAAACGAAACTGTGTAGAAAATTGTTGGTGAATTTTTAACAATATCAAACTAACCTTAAAAATACAAATGCCCTGAATATTTTATACAAAAACGTTGCCGTTTTAGACCGATTTGTCATTTCCAAACGCTGGTCGAACACTCGTAACTGATTCCGTTATGCTGCAGCACTCAGTGATTGATTTAATATAACGGGAACAAGCTGCTTTTTACTAGCGCCTATAAATAAAATGTCAGTATTTGATATAGTTTATTGCCCGTGACATGTTGGTGCTGCAAAAACGCTTTCATATTATTGAAGTTTACTGACTTTTTTCGAACAAAGGTTTGTGTGGATCCTTACTTTACCTATTTTAACGTCTAATAAAATATTTCTCGAACAATGCAGTAAGCTCAACATAGGATCTCAATTAAAGCAGGCCCAGGATTCGCAAATGTGTCAAACATTTTCTGTGCATATGCATTGTAAATAGTATTTAATCAATATTGCCACATTTACTTACAAGCCATGATATGTGAGTGAGTTGAGTGAAACGTTCCACTTTGTCGTTTGCGATAAAGCCGCTTTGTCAGTTTATTCATATGAAGGTACAAGGAAATCTCGTCTTTATGATAAGCGACAAAGTGGGACGTTTTATACTAAATACTGACACATATAAAGATACAATAATACTCGTAACTATTCTTAGTATTTCATGACGATTATTAAAGCACACTGTGCGATTTACATAATTATATGATTATTTGAGAAAAACTTGATGATGGGCAGCAGCGTCATCAAGGTGGACACATAATTTACCACCATATTATTATAAAGTGTATAGAAAATATTCACAAATTAGGAAAAATATCCATGGGACATTTTTTTTCTATTTGTATCAAAAGAGCTCGTGATTGTGAGTAGAAATAACCCAAAATTTTGTTATGAAAATGGACAAATAAATGCTCAAACAGAGTATAATGGTGACACCGATTTTTTTTCTCAAATCAAAGTCAGAGTCAAAGTTACCTATTTATAGCCTATTGGTAAAATAAAATTATTGTATAATTTTCCTTGATGTCAGAAAATAAGGATGATTAATAGATACTTTTATCTTCGTTTTATATTTAGTAAGCTAAGTTCATCGGGGGTCAAGGCGTAGGTCGACTTCTACTGGAACTAAAGGCTGAGCTACACCGAATGCGTGTGCAGCACGTGCGCGTGTGCTATTGCGTGTCGTGCGTGTTGTAGCATACGTAAATGTCATAGTAGATGGCGCACCGCACGCGGAACACGCGCGCGTGCATGCCACGCAAGTGGTGTGCCGTTTGATAGGTCATTTCCATACGTTATTACGCACACGCTACGCACACGCACACGCACTGCACACGCGTCCGATGTGGCTTCGTTTAAATCCGTAATGTCTTATTTGTAGATCGATGTGGAGTAAAATGGAGTGATAGGTCTCATTTTTGATCTGAACGCTTTCTTAGTATCAAACGAATACCTAGTTTCTTCCTTAGAACCCAGGCCTCAGTTATTTATGAAACAAATAACGCAGTATTTTTATAGGACATTGTGTATTGAGGGCGGTAAGTAAGAATTATGAACTTCACACGAGTTCATAATGCTTGTACCGCCCGTGGCACACACAATGTTTTTCATCACACCTGTGAGGCAAAAAAGTAAATAAAACAATATATTTTCACAAAACTACTCTAAAATGGTCTAAATCAGGGATGACTTAATTTTATCTTTTGCATAAAAGAAATCGAAGAGAGTAATGTTGTATGAAAATCCTTGACAGTCTACTAGGGTGTAATGACGCACCTACGGCGCGCATCGCCTCAGCGCATTGGCGCACTTACCGAACAGGTGTGATGAAAACATTTAAACGATACACTTAGATTACGTTGAATTAGGATTTTATCAGAAGTAATTTCTAGAAATTATAGAAATAGAAATAACTTTATTCGCAACATACACATATGTACACAAAAAAAAAACAATATATAGCAACGAAAAATAATTTTACAAATAAAAGCGTGTATGCTAGCTCAGCATGTTGCTAGCGAGTGCCAGCGCTGGTCTTCCGATGAGGCCATCACGTGAACAAAACAATGAACAACGAAACAATTATTATGGAAATATATCTCTGCGGCTAATAAAGAAGAATAATCTAAAATAAGCTTACTTACAAAAATCATTGCAATAAATTGCATGAAACGAGCTAAATCAGGGTGATAAAGTTGCAAGGATTCCTACAACCGAAATCCAAATCCAAAAAGAAGCGTCGCTATTTCACAAACGTGATATAATCAGATATTCAATGTACTAGGAGCGTGTGTTAAAGGGATAAATAAGCGGCCCTTTTTCAAAATCCCATAGTCAACAAAAGTTTCCTTTTTCTAAGTAGAAAACACTTACGTAAAGGTACATTCAGAATGTTACATTTTCTTGTCGTTAAAAAAATTACACAATACTGCCCCGATATTCATGTAATACATATAGGATTATTTATAAATGAAAGTATTTTATCATCAAATATTTTGATTAGTAAAAGGATCTAGCGGAATTCATATTTGTAAAGAATTTTACTGTAAGAGGCAACATGGAATATAAAAAATCTAAAAACGATATACTGCAATTTATAGTTGAAGCCATCATATGGAACACTTGAACCCGTGATGAAAGCTATATGTAGCTGATTAAAAAGTTAACGCTTATCTCTATTTTGGTCATGGAATTTATTACTTATTGATTATTTTTAATTACACGAAACTACTTTAGAACGTGTTATAAAGTCGCCCTCAATGGAAATAACAAAAAAAGTCATTTTTTTTAAAGACATTCGGGTCTTTATCGCGTAGACTTATGTTGAATTATCCTGACGTTTGGTCATTTTAAAGTTATCGGGTGTTGTGAGTGTTGTGGCCTAGTGACAACCCCAGCCTAGAACTGAATAATCAAGACCAAGTGCGAATGGTTCGAAAAACCCGCGCAGCTCGAAGGTGTAGATACATTCATACGCCAGTTCTGCCTGCGACCACGGGTGTAACATTATGCCCGAGACCCGTAACGTTTGTTTTAAAATATGAGTGATAATCGTGAAAGATTAAATCAATATAAAGTTAACAAACCTTGTGTTCGAAATAAATTTTCCAAGTTAGAATCTACTTTCCCAAGTTATTTTAGTGTTGGTTCATTATTTTTTATGAATTTATAACAAAGTATTTTTTTCGTAACATACTCGTATGGAGCTTTGGCTCCACTTTCAAAAGTGTGCAACCTCTCAACGTTATCCAATCTCAATAAAATTTTAAATATATCATTTTATATCAGAGAAACTTAGGACGTGAGCGAAGTCAGAGAAAATATCACAATTTTCAAAAATGAACCACCCTAATAATTTTTAATGGTTAATGAATTCATATGCTTGGAATAATAACCGATTAAACTACAGAATGCCTCGTGATTATTCTGTATATTTAATCATTACAATTAAAATTGTTAACGGTATTTCATCATAGAATAAGTAAAGCCGTACTAATTAGGCGCCGTATTCTTTTCAAAATGAATAGATGGTGAAATAAGTTTCTTTTCAGATGAACTAGATGAAACTGTGATTCAATAATCCTGCATAAGAATTTTATTGTAACAATGATTTCATTCCTATACTGCCATTGTGTAGTTACCTTTATTCTAAAACTTGGGTCGTGCAAATAAATCTTTTAGCGACAGATAAGGACCCGATCCGAAGAAAGGCCCGTACTCAAGCACAATAAAGCTAGCAAGATAAAAATAATAGAAACGAACAACACATAGTTTCTATTCTTTACTTTCCTTATCCGTTGCTTTCTGCTCATTTCAAGGGCCCTTTTTTAGATAGCTTTACCTGTCTCCTTCACTCATGGAAAATAATCATCATCAGCCTATGATAGTCCACAACTGGACGTAGGCCTCTCCTAATAACTTTGCGTAAAGACGAATTAGGAGGTAAATGCCCATAATCACCACGCTGGGCAAGCGGATTGACGATCGCAGTATGTGTCAACTACGATGACGCTGCTGCCCATTATCAATCTATTATAAAATAATGGTCAGTGACTCTTCAATCCCTTAGTCAACTCTTACGACACCCGCAGGAGGAGTTGGGGTGATGACAAAATGACTGTATTCTTCTGCCGTCACCACACGGCCATGGAAAATAATAACCCCCTTGTAAATAAACGTTTTCTGTCTTAGCAAGCCGCTAAGTATTGTTTGTCCCATTCGCTCTTATAGACCTATTCATAAAATCGAAAGAGACAAAACATACTTAGCGGCTTGTTAAGTAAGAAGACGTTTATAAATAAGGGAGTAAGACTGGCCCTACTGTGTCTGTGGAAGCCAGGTAGGGCTTGATTGACGTTCAAGAATCCAGTTGACGCAGTGACGTTCGAATTTCCAGGCACACGTTCAGGTGGAAAATTACGTTTTATTCCGTTCTACTTTATTCGACATCCTACGTATAAGTCGAATAATTCTACTTCATTCGATAACCCGGGTTCAGAACTCTTGTATTTTGAACTTGCTCTGTTACTGTGACAAAACTTTTATATCTATAGGAATTGTATGATTGTACCACCTACATTTAATTTTAAGCTAGTTTTAAGTTATAATTGTTAAAATACTATCTTGCTACACCCCAACGGGGTCCATGTGATACGTACGATCATGTAACATCTAAAATACCATGGTATGCAATAAACATATTATTATTATTATATATACACACGGGTCAGGTCCCGCAATATAACTTTTTCCATTTTGAGTTTAAGTAAAACTCGTAAATTCGATGCGCTATTATGTAGTTACTTAAATGTAGAATGTCCGGTAAATTAGACTTAATAATTAAGAAACAATAAATAAATCATAATAACAATAACAATAACAAAATTGTATTACATACAAAAATACGTCATAAGAAAGTGGATTCCGTTTGATTGATATAGTTAGTTATGTAAATTGCAAAAAAACCGGCAAGAACATGTCGCTGCGTGGGAAGGTTATCTGTCATGAGGTCATCACACGTCATAATCGTCTTTGTTTTATGTCTTGCACCGCCTACATTTTTGCCTTTGCCCTAAGGGTGACTGGTAGAGAGAGCTTCGTAGCATTAAGTCCGCTTTTTGTTCATTTTTTTCTGTAGTGTTTAACAGTTTGAATAAATAGGTAACTAAGTCTAATAGATAATCTTAATTCACTGCAGTATACAGGCCTCTCTTAGTATTTATTTATTTGTTCGTAACTATAGCGAATAATAAGTGGATTTCAAATAAATTGAAACTATGGTGTGAATAAAAAAATCTCAAGTTCAACTTCATACAACATTAATTACTTGGCTTTCGTCCATATCGACGGTGGTTTTACGGTAATGATTCGACAACTGAAATAGTAGGTATGTTACGACACAACTACGAAAAAAAGGAAGTTAGAAACGAGTGGCGATAAATTACGGCACGAGTTACAAAATTCCTTAGAGTATCGTACGACTTTTTTCAATACAGATAGCCATTCGAAGTTTCGACCTGATAAAAAATTTACCTCTAGTTCGTATAAAAAAAACATCATCTGTACTGAAAAATATGATTTGTTATAGTCTCACCCCTTTTTCATAAACGTTTGCTAACTTAACAAGCCGCTAATAATTGTTTGTCTCTTTAGGTCTTAAGAATGTGCTCATAATAGCAAAAGGGACAAACAATTATTAGCGGCTTGTTAAGTTAGCAAACGTTTATGAATAAGGGGGTAAGTAATTCTGGTGGTAGTGATGCTATTTACAAAGCTATTTAGAAGCTTCGAGTTCGAATCTTAGCAACTTTGGAGCTTTGTGTGTGTGAAAACCAGTGCCTTAGGCACTGGTCTCAATGCGAGCTACTAAGCTATGAACTATCGGCTATAAACACGAACAAAAGATACGCACTCCCGAGTAAATAAAAGAGACACGGCGATACTCGCCCGGCGGTGATAGCTGATAGTTCATAGCTTAGTAGCTCGCGGTGAGACCAGTGCCTTAGTCATGATTGTTTTCAATATTAATAGACAATAGTACTAACAAATAAATATTTGCTATAGGTAAGTTTTGTAAAAACTTTGTAAAGCACAACAATCACCTTCACAGTACTTACTTACTGCAAGGAAATAATAGATAATTACCCATGACAATTATTAATGAGGTACTAATTGTTTTTTGAACACCGTGGCAGTCAAGTGACACCTATTAAATATTAATATCCAATGGTGACTGAACATAGAAAACTGTAGACACAATCGGAGTGAGTTCCGCGGGTCATACTACAAATTAACAACCAAAACTTTCGCCCTTGTACGTCAAGTGCAAAAATAAGTATCAAAAGAATCCGCTCATAAACATGTTACGACGTTCTAATTTACACAGAATTAGAGTGCACTGGGACATATTTTTGAACATTTTTGTGTACACCTTATTTTGTCTTTGACTGCATTATAGAGGGGCTATTTCTTACAAAATTCAAAAAATAATATAATTGTATTGTTTAGGAGTAAATTTTTTACATAGATATAATCATAAAGGGAGTTAAAATTCTGTTTATTTTGATTCATCTGTTTCTTCTTGACCTTTCAATATTTTACAGCTAACAATTGACTTAAAATTAAGTTTCCGTTTCATTAATGTCACCGTCTTTTCTCTATTTATAAGCATCTACAATATTAATAGCCCCTACTTGTCATGTCAAATTAATACCTGGTCTACGTCCTACTTTAAAGTTTGTACCTAGCAAGTAGCAATTTCAGCAGGTTAAAAAACGATTCTATGACACAAAATACGAGAGTAAGAACTAAAAATAATACCATAATACGATAAAACTAAATTAAAAAAATCATTAATAGGACTAAATTAAATAGTATATTTTAATTATTTATATTTGCTCCACGGTATAGTCCCAACGAGGCATTACTGCTGTGTTGCGTATAAATTAGGGTTTGAACAAATTTTTCATGACGTTCATAGTATTGTTTAATTTATATTCAAATCCTGCTATCATGGAAATCTGGGTGCAATATGAGTAGCAAGATAGAAATTTACAGTACCTGTATTATTACATATTTAGCTATGCATAGGCAATGCTATCACGAATTATTTAAATGTTGGCATTTCAATGTCATGATGCATGATTTGAGCTCGTACACAATTACAACGTTAATTATCGTGGAAATACAAAGCAGTATAATTTGACAGTTTGTTGATGAAGGATTCTGCTAATGTTCTCTGAAGATGAAGGGTTAATTTAGCTCACTTTGATTATGATGCTGCAATTTGTTAACAGAGCTACTGACACATTATAGTCTGTGTTTGTATAAAATAAAGCGGCTTTCTCGTTTGAAGATTTAGCGTTAATATTGTGGTTTCGTGTTGTATAATTATGCATTAATGTTTTTTTATTTAGTTTAATGTGTTAAAATAACAAGTGTATGTCATCGTATGTAAATATGCTATACCTATATATGTACGTATATATTAATATAAAAATTACAAAATTAAGGTTTTTATAGCTAAGCAGTGAAGTTTTATTGCTAAAAACCTTAATTTTGTATTTTTTTATACTGGTATATCTAGGAAACTACACTACGTAGCTTGCATTGATATTTCCTCCACATTCATATTTACGAGTGTCTGTTTTAACAAATATTGCAAACCTTTTGTATGTCAGTGCTGCCGCTAGCTTATGAGGTTCTTTTTTTATTGTTTGTCGAGCGACACGTTAGCACGTGAGTGCAATCACGACAAACTTAGTAATTAGAACGGAACTATAATATGACTACCTAAATACTAGGCAAAATATCTCAAAAACACAAAGTCCACAAAGTCTCCGCAAGTTCAAATAGCATTTAATCTATCTCAAGCATTAGTATTCCTTATAAGTAAATAATATATAGGTACGTTTAAGTCATCTTGCAACTCTCGCTAAGCCGCTAAAGCCATACTCTCGCCGATAAACTTTGCTAAGCAGTCTGATTTCTCGCTCTTCTAACTGTTATGTTACTTTCTCAAACTGCGATAGCTAAATGTGTTATGCCCTTGGATATTTAATAAGAATAAAAGGGTGTCTTCAATAATTGAACCTGAAACAGTGAATAGTTTGATTAAATGAAATGTGTTTTCAGAACTCATTCATACAAAATGTGAGGCAAAAGATTGACCCAGTTTGTGGATCTCTAGAGGATTTTTTTAGAATAAATAGTTTATCAGGAATGCCCTTTTTTGCACTCTGTTCAAAATCTGTAAACGCCAAACTTTATAATTCAAAATCGATGGATGATATACCATTTACGTTAGATGACATCTAACGACTACTTTCGCGTAACAGTCTGGGAACTGGGATAAGGCGGCTATCCTCACTGAACTGTTGTCTATTTCCAATTTCAACCCTATATGAATAAATGCCTATGTCACGCGAGTGGTGGCTGCCAGATATAGCTTATTAGGCTAGGTAGTAGTTTAGTGAATACATCTTCGCAAAATTACCTACCTGGCCGAGTGGTGACGGTAGTAAGAATACATTTGTCATCACCCCAACTCCTCCTGCGGGTGTCGTAAAAGTAGAGTAAGGGATAGAAGTGCGACTGACCATATAAAACATAGCATCATATATAGCAGCGTCATCATAGTGGGTACATTACTGCAATCGCCAATACGCTTGCCCAGCGTGGCGATTATGGGCATTTACCTCCATACGCATAGTTAATAGGAAAGGCCTACGTCCAGCAGTGGACTATTATAGGCTGATCATGATGAAATTACATACTCAAAATGTATAAAAAAAATGTGTTCCTTTATGAACTTGAACAAATTGTTGAACAGTTGATAAAACCCAACTAGTTTTAATAACCAGTTATATATAAATATTAAATGTCATACACATCTCGGTCCTTTGTTTTAATAAAAATTTGAACGATGTAGCATTGATTTACGAATACAGATAATATCAACTATGCCATCGAGATAATTAAAAGTAAAGTATCGAGAGAAGTAGTACGTTCAATAACAAAAGACGAATAAGGACCAAGCAACCCGCAGGTTTAATAAAAGAAGAGTTAACCTTCCCGCATACACTGTGAGTATTCGACATAAATTAACGAATCATTGTTAGCGTGCCATAGTCTTTTATTATGGCAGCTACAGTTGCTCCGACTTCATGCACAGTTACTGTGCATGTGCATGGAGTTTAGATACTTATTATGTACTTTAATTAATAACTGTGATGCTAAGAAACTCAAATGCTAATGCTAGTCATGCACGTTAACATAATTATGGTAGTAAATTAATAACATACCTATTGCATTTTATTCATACCGTTGGCGCAGTAATACAAATTATTTAGAGGTACTCGAGATTTTATGTTTACCATACAATGTAATAGGTTTTACTGTAATAGGTTTAGATATTCAAATAACAGAAAGCATGGTACATGTAAGTATGTTTGTATTCGTTCAATTTCTATTCATCCACTCTTTTCTTCGATATATATTCACCCACTCTTGTCTTATCTTAAACAATTTTCTACCCTCACATTGCATAATTACTTTTTGCCGAATACACCTTGAACTTGTAAATCTGGTAGATAAGTAGTAGCTTGTTTACTATCAGGCAAGTTAGGAGAAATAAAAAAGTCTGTTGGTATAAAAAATATGAAATACTCGTAAGGCCCCTTTTAGTGAGAAATACAGGCCATATCTTTAGCTTCATTGTTAAAGAGTAATACATACATTAAATTACCTGTGATCTACTATTGTAATTATGTACGTTTTGAACGTAAGCGAGATTTAGACACATTTATATTATGAGAAGACAAACGCATATCACAAGGCTTGATTCCCATTCGTGGAGGTTCTGTTGACATTGAATTACGTTTGGGCCAGTGGTTTCTAGAGCCACGTAAAGGGCCCTGAGGACCAGCCAAATATTTACACTACGATGTCAAGGAATCTGTCTCTCAACTGGGACCTTTATTTTTATACTTCTTGGATTATAACGACTGCCTACGTAAGCATTGTTATGTAGTTAAATCAATTGTAGGTACTGGACGTCATAACAGTAGATAGATACATACATATATGTTAGTCTGTAAAACTTGCAGCAAGCATCCCTTTGAACTGTATTTTTTAGAAAAGTGTATGCGAGTGATTTTGTATAAGATTGGGATGTTATTTATCGGTCTCGACTATATTCGATCTTGTTGCAATTAACCCTTTATAAGGATTATATATTTATAATGACTACCCTATAGCATTATTTTTTTGTATATTTTTCACGTACAGGATTTTTCATACCATAATTATCATGGCGTTGATGCTTGAATTCGGACTTATTTTGAGTCTTGGTCGTATAGGGTTAAAATAAATCATGTAAGTACGTACAATGTACATATCTATGTAAGGTTCTGCAGGACTAGTTACGAAATACGAAAAATACTTTTCGGCAACATTATTTAAGGTCTTTTGACTGGCACTTATATAATTACTTTAATTTTGCGCAAACAATAATAAAAATTGTCTTATTGTTGTCATAAATAAAAATATAATTTTAACACCACCTATTCGAATACCTTTTTTTCTCTGCTGGAACGAATAATTGTGTCACTTTTCTGTTCAAGGACTTTCTATTGCTAACCTAAAAATTATAATGAAATATGAAAATAAACAGTAGGTACATTCATAATTGATAAAAAAAAATTCAGAATCGATTATTTGCATAAACATTATGTACTGCAATTTAATTTTTTATTTTTTGATAGGTGGTGTGAAAAGCAGTATGTGTCACACGGTATCAAAATTATTTTCGTCGTAGGCGTTAACGCTTGAATCCCTCATTACGCTCCACTTTAGACTCCCAATTCCCTCACTATGTTCGGGATTTTAAATTTGGAATCCATCGCTTCATTCGGGTTTCAATAAACGCCCATCATTGTGATCCCTTGTGACACAATCTATAATCTTTAACCGACCCTTAGGGTGCTTTTATATAAGGTATCAAAATAATAATCGAAAAGACATTATATTTTTTTTTAATATAGCACTTGATAACGAACCATCAAAATTTAGGTTCAAAAACTTGTTTCGAGGAGAAAAATAAAGAATTATTTACAAAGTTTTTAATTAAACAGAAGGCTTGAAACATTTTCGTTGAGACGCAAGACAATTGTTTTTTCCCTTCCGCTGATAATCGCAATAGCTGTGTCGGGTGCTTGAAACATTTCCTCATTAATTTTAAAACAAATTGCGTTGCTGCGATGGTAAAAAAAGCTGTAAAAGAATCCCTATACGACGTCACTAACAGTTGTAGTTGAAATGGCTATAGGCTAAAATATCTTTTATTTCATTTTTGGCTTCATCAAGCCCCCAAAGTGTTAGTTACGAATAAATGTAAGCAAGTTTAACCTACAGTATTTTTTTATAGGCATTGATTTCATATTATTTTTTGACGAGTTGTAGAATCTCTTAGGATGCTTGAATTTTGTGATCTTTATTTATTACACAAGTAAAGTAAGCAACACAAGTTATTCAGGAAAAAAATGTCTAGTTTTTTCCAAGTAATTCTGTTCAATCGGACGTTACACTATAGAATCCTACGATACTTGGTATTATCGTATTTTGGCGAAACAGATATTGCTTCGTTAAAAAAATGAACGTTTTAACTATTGGACATAGACCGATGTGGTACGAATAAATACTATATTATTATTCATTGCGTGCGGTTTTGACGCTCTGATTGGCACACACGCGTTGAAATTGTTATAACTGCAAATACAAAAACAAATTTATAATGGATTCTGTAAAATGTCATCGTTTCTTGTTAAAACAAACGCAATCAATTGTGTCAATAACAATCAGGTATGGTTCTATTCATCGGATGTCAAAAACAAAAAAAAAACGTAAGGCAAAGTGCGCAAAATGTGTATTAGTTTATCGACTTCGTAATCACCAACTACATTGATCATATACATACAAGACATTACATAAAAATAAATCAACAAATATTATGAAGTTCCCACCTCCGATTTGCGTCGCTATCTTCTGACCCATCAGGGTCAAAACAGCGGCTTAAAGCGTTTTAAGTAAATTCGGTTTTTTTATCACTGGTTTTTATTATTTTAGTAAATAATAATACCTATACAGAAACAATAAACTAGATCCTAAAGTATGTTTACGAAAATACAATAGTCATCCTTATCATCATATCAGCCATAAGACGTCCACTGCTGAACATAGGCCTCCCCTCTGGACCTCTACATGTACCGGTTAGATGCAACCTGCATTCAGCGTGTCCCAGCGACCTTCATAAGGTCGTCTGTTCACGTTGTGGGTGACCTTATGAAGGTCGCTGGGACACGCTGAATGCAGGTTGCATCTAACCGGTACATGTACGTTGTGGGTGGACAGACGACCTTATGAAGGTCGCCGGGACACGCTGAATGCAGTTTGCATCTAACCGGTACATGTAGAGGTGCAGAGGGGATGCGGGAGATGCGTTTTTAATTATCTTAAAATCCCCAGATTTGGTAAATTTCGATCCAAATAACAAGTTTTATTTGAGAAATACACCTTCCACCAAGATAACTACTAGGTTAACGATGAGGAATAATATTTCCACTCACATAATCTGTAATCTGCACAGACGCATTGGTGCACCTAGCTAACTAATTATCAAACTTACATAGATAATATTGTATTAACTATATCTGGTAATCACAAAGGGTAATTATGACTAACGCGTGACGTAACATCAAGCAGAACAGCAGGCCTAGACAAGATGTCATTCGGCAATTGGACGCGATAAGCAATAAATGTATGAGAATGACAGATTCGAACGAAAAGTCACGTCACCATCTCCATACATTTTTATGGTCATGTGACTTGTCATTTATCGTATACTATTGCAGAATGCCATTTTGGGTAGGCCTGTAGTAGCCGTACCATGAGTTTTCAAGTATCGGTTACGTTAGGTGTTACTCGATAAGTAAAGTCAGGCCTTCGCGTTTGCTCCAATAAACAAGTACGAGGGCGATAGAATGCTTTACATATCCAGTAAAACCTAACGTATTCTTCACTTGACAACTCGTGGTACTGTCTTCTATGCGTGTGGTACTCTTTTTTTCTTCGTCGCGGTATTGTCTGCTTGGTTTGATCGAGTATTGGCGACACACGCCTAGGTACTGTACCAAGAATCATTACTTTTCTTGTATCAATGTTTGTAACCCAGCTTGCCAACCTCTCTAGACGTTCTGGTTTAAAATTCCGTTAAAGGCATTTTGTTTGTGTAATAAGTGATAAATCCGGATTGTTCCTGAGTTATGACTATGTTTGTCATTACCTAACATAAGGATTAGATTAGGGTCTTATATGACGTTACTGTGCCCAGATTAACAATTTCTTAGATGTTTTTGGATATTATTTTTAATTACTATGATTCAATGTATTCAATACATTACAATACAATCAAATTTACGAAGCAAAATCAACGGAAAAAAATATTTTCCTCTTTGCTCTTTACAAGCTTTGCTCTTTGATGTGAAAGCAAAGATTTCATTCATATGAAATATCGGTAGCTCAAGGGAAAAAGTGTAACTAACAGTCATGTCTCGTTTGTTGCATATCAAATAATACTTATGAAATATATGTCAACATTTACATCAAGGATAAATGGCAACTCACTATGCTCATGGTCTCAGATCTATACTTGCTTTAATGTTCGGACACAAAGCACCATTCAAAAATAAATATTGCCTGAAATATCTTATTATAAGCTTTTTATAGTGTTCAATTTTATTCACAAAGGCTTTCTCCAAAATTAATTTGTAATTGGATAAATTGGAGTAAAAGAGTATGATCAACATATTTTCGTGTATAAATTTCCTGTGCTATAATTTATTTCGTCTTGGCAACCTACATAGTGTTGATTATAAAATGTATCTATCTGATTTGTAGGATTAAAAAGATGTCATGACTTAATATCGAATAGAAACATTACTTCTGCAAGAAAACCTGTAGGTTTATGATGGTACCGCGTCTAATGGTTCGTTGTCGTCGCCTTCACGTTGTAACAAGTATGCAAGTGCGAAAGTGACGCGTAGCATGAATGGATTAAACGGTACTATCCTAAGCCACCTGGGGGCGGTTTTTGAGAATCGAACGCTCGAATTTCATTCGAAAATGAATAAAAACGATGAAATGCTATTTTTGAGATTCGAGTGATAGAAAGTTCAAAAACGACTGCGGTTGACCATTCGTATTCAATTCTATTAATAGAAATTGGATAAGTACGAGGGCGGGATGACATGTAACTAGCCTTAGCCATTTAAAAAGTTAGAATTAAAAAAAACCTGCCTCATTTTTATTACCGTGTCTCTGGCTATCTGTGTTCGAAATTTGAATTTGTTGGCGGGAATATTTTATTATTTTTCTATTATTTGAAAATTTATTGTGTCGCTTGTTTTCAACATGGATAAAAATGAACAAAGAGTTGTGATAAAGTTTCTTTATATGAAGGGTATGAAGGGGATGGATATACATGAAGAGCTAAAGAATGTTTTGGGCGAATGTGCACTTTCTTATGCCACCGTAAAAAACTGGGTGGCTGAATTTAAACGCGGTCGTACAAGTGTCCAAGACGAAACCCGCCCTGGACGACCGAAAACCGCTACGAGTCCGGAAATGGTCTCCAAAGTACATGACTTGGTTTTGGCCGATCGGCGATTGAAGTTATCTGAAATAGCTGACACTACAGGTATGTCAAAAGAACGGGTACATCATATCCTGAGTGAAAAATTAAATATGATAAAGTTATCCGCCCGTTGGGTGCCGCGATTGCTTACACACGATCAAAAAAGAATTCGGTTGCAAAATTCGAAGGAATGTCAAGTCTGTCAACTGAGACCCTACCGCAAACCACGAACGAAGTGTTGGCTCTCTCTCGCACTTGTGAATTCTTACGTAAGTGCAATGTGACATAGGCAACACTTCGTTCGTGCTTCGCGGTAGGGCCTCTGTTGATGTTCGTTTATGTGCACCATAGATTATAATAACATTGATCGTAGACTAAACGTTGCGATTCACTAGCGGTACGTTTTTTTATACTAAAAACCGTTAAATAATGTTTAATATGTTATAATTGATTACTACTTTTAGCTGGAATATAAATTCCGACGTCAGTGTGCCATAATTTAGCTTTATTACATTAAATAAAAAAAAACCGGTAAATATCGACTTTCTGCGTGCAACCTGTCGCAATGATATCGATAATCAGTCTCTAGCTTTTCGAGTACGATTTTCAAAAATAGGGTATATTGGCTTCATTCGAAAATATTCGTGAAAAATTTTGACATTCGAATTTGAATTCGAACGGGAATTTGAACTGTGAAGTATTAACGACTTCACTAAATACCTACACAATATGGTCCGTCTAGAGTAAAACACACACATTAAAAATATTCCAAAAACTAGTTTCTTTTATCACATTTACGAACAGGCACGCTCACTATCTCATAAATTCACCATCGCACCTCATAAATAGCATGATCAACCTCAAACAAGCGGTCGGGCTAGTGGCAACGTCTTTCCTCTAAAATAATCAACAGCTCGGTCACCGCTCGGCGCTATCTATACTCTTAAAGATTTATGTGTAAAGGAGACGTTACCGCGTTTTATCTTCATCTAAGCGACCCCGTATTCCATTCTGTATGTCTTTATCAACGGGATTCCCATTTTCGTTCTTTCTCCACTTTAGTCTCGTACAGGTAAACGATTTCTTCTTACCATTTTCAATAGTCTATTAAAGTGAAATTTCTATTGCCTATGTAGATACATAAATGTTACATTAACACTATTTAACTCTGGAATCTACGATTCTTACATAATTTATCTAAGTATGTATATGTTTTATTAAAAAATTCTGGATTTGTTAAAATGATGAATACGCTACCGCATTAACTGAAGATGTTTTATGGAGGTTAGTTAAATTAAAATAGGCATTCGTTGTAAAAATTTGCAAAAATTTCTTCGAGTTTTCAGGACTCTCATTATTAAGCCAAGCCATTTACGTATTACCCACTGAAGAATTTTCATAAAGCAATAATTTTATTACAGCTTAGCTCTGAAATTTAATTTGCAGAGTCAAACGGGTTCGCAAAGTTTTATTAAAAAGTACACAACTTAAGTCTTCGCTTTCAATCTAAAATATATTTTTAATATTGCCAACGTTCATAAAAAGTCATCTGCATATTTAATATGAAATCAAGTGGCTTATCCCAGAATTATTTTCTAAGAATAATAATATTTTTGAAGTATGTGTTTTTGTTTTTTAAACTTTTACCTTTGGTCGGTAACTGTGACATTTATACTTTTTTTTCCAAAGTGAATTTATTATAAGCTTCGGAAATTTTGAGTTTGATGTTATTACTTTCAAGTTGTCAACAGTAAAGATAATAAATATTTGTTTCTGATTTTTTTAACAGTTCGTATTAGCTGCTCTATACTTATTCAATATTACCGATGTTACGAGTTTACTTTTACGTGCTAAAATACGTCGAATCTAGCCGCCAATTCGGATTGAAATTAGGTTTGACTCGATGAGATAAAAATGGATCAATCGATTCGACAACATAAATTTGACTCGACAGATGAGTTGGAGCACTCTAGGTCAGGAGAGGGTGAGTTCATGATTCGGTGGATTCGAGTCGCGCTCGCGTCCGTCAGTGACAGAGAGCGCAGTAAATGAAATGATAGATCGAGTTCATTAAGTTGTAAAGCACCTTGATTTGCATTGATTAGTCGGTACAGTCAAGTCAAAACTATGTATCGAAAGAATCTTCTTATAAAAATATTACGGCGTTCTTATTATACGGAATTAAAATGCACGGAGACATAAATTTTAAGCATTTTTGTATACACTTATTTTGCATTTGACTGTATTCATGTTCCAAGTATCTCGCTCGGTCGTCTCGCTTATCATTAATTTCACTCTTTCTCTTTTTTTGTGTCACAAGTTTCATTAGTTGTGCTCCACCCGCACACTGTAGCGATCTACCTTCTTTCTGAATCGCTTGTTTGGCACAGTGTCACAAAGACTACCACCGTCCTTATTCTCACTTGAAACTCGAACATCACCACGATATACGACACTCACGGTATTACCTCGCTTGATTTTGGGAGCAGCCATTTATCGATTAATGAGTTATCAATGGACGCCAGACACTCAACAGTTTAAACCCATCTTACAAGTTAATGTATGTATTTGTGGATTTCAATGGCTTCCTTGACCATTCTGGGAATATAATATCGTTTTGTTGAGAGTAGGGTTGTGTAACTCAATCTAATGATTAATCCCAGATTTCAATAGGTGATCAGTGGGTGTGTTTCTCTTTTTCTTTTCTGTCCATTTCGTGACTAGCTTAAGCTGTATACAGCTCTTTACTGATAATGTAACTTAAACTCAATGATCAAGCAAGTCACATACCAGCGTAAAAGAAAAACATTACCAAAGCCTTCTTTTAAAATGCGTAAAGTAGTTAAGCTGGTTGCATATTTTATTACCAAAAGTTATGTAAATTACAATCATACCTGAAATTTATTCATGTATTTCAGAAGTAAACTAGCTTGCTTTAAAAGCTCAGTGAATATGAAAACTTTTAACGAAGGTTTGGCAAAAGTTTGTTATAGTGCTATGAAAGTTTTACTACTAGCACAACGCTTAGGCAGAGGCGCTGGATATTATTTCCTTAAATATACAGTTACACCATTATGAGATCAATCAGAACGAATTTGTACCTTTTGAAAACTGTACAATGTTAAACTGTACAATTAACTAAATCTAACTAACCTAACCTATATATCTAAGATTGGCTCTTGTGGCATTGTGCCGAGGATGCTGGCGGCATTTCCTCGCTGTATCGCAATATTGATGCTTTGTTCGAGGACGTCGTCGCCAGCTCTTCGTAGCTTTGTAGCTTTTCCATTAAATTATATTTGGAATATTTATATCATACAATGTGTCCATGAGGAAAAGGAAAAAAAACAATAGGTACAGCGGATTTCTGACCAAAGATGTCAAAAATATCGTATGAAGTTTGCTGGATTTCGTCTATTTTAAGAGAAAATGATTTTTTTAAACGGTTTTTGAGCATTACGCAATCATAAACGCGTTTTAGGAAACTATTTTGTTACTTAACTGAGCTGTTTTAGTCTTGTCGCACTTATTTTATAGGCATCGAAGGGACAAAAAAACAACAATAACCTAGTAACCTAATAATACGTCCATACAAATAGTTAGTTGATAGGAAAACGTTCTACGTCCCTCGGTAGACTAAGATAGGCTGATGATGCGTGTTTGTATTGAATCACGTATTTGTCACGCATTAAGTTGTGCATGGACCTACCTACGTACAATACAGAAAAAACATTTTTACACATTAAGCAAATATCCGACTGTAACGTAAAATTGTAAATGGATTAATTAAATCTTACACATAAAAGGGAAAACATTTTTTGTTCTTCAAAATTAAGCTATATAGAATAGAAATGCATCGATTGGTCATAATTTATATTATAATAATTATTGGATTAAGTAATTCAATACTGTATTATAGCGTTCCTTTATCCTTACACCATACCCGTCGGTATGGTTTTTTTATTAATTTTCCCTCGTTATTATTTAAAAAAACACGTTATTCATTTTCTATTAAAATGAACATAATTATTTGGCTAAGTGAATAAAATGATAACTATTCAATTAAAAGTTATTTTTACATGATGTGTGAGTGATTTAATGGGGGTCGGAACTATGGGTCCAAAACTTTATCAAAACTTTTCTAGTGGACTTGACATAGCACATACATCCATAAAATAATATAATTATACATATCTCCACACCCACACATTTAAAGTTGAAGATTCCGAGACAGGAAATAAAATTGCATACAGATTTTTCAATAACATTCGTATTTTTCTTGGCTAAAGTGTTATCATATGTCAATTTTAAACTTTTGTAAAATTTTTGCACCCATAGTTCTGACCCCTAGTTATTTAATATCAAATTAGTTAGATATCTGCCTGCATAACTTGAATTTATATTATTGTTACATCAGACTCGTTTCAATAAAACTAAACAACGTAATTAAATACGTAAAGACCGTAATCGAAAAGTCTTGTAAGAATACGTACTTAAAAAGCTATTAATTACCTGAAGCAAAAATGGAATGAATAGAATGCTCCAGCCAAAAACAATTAATTAAGTACCTACCTACCTACTTTCATTTAATGTTTTAAATCCAAGCCTAGCTTATTCCAATGTAGACTCTACCTCTCGGAGTAACTAACGGGCAAAAGCACCGCGTATTTTCCTTTGAAACTATCTACGGCATTGCTGTTCGAATGTTTTATATAGCTTTCATTATGTCTCTTCTTTGTTTCATTAGGTGTTGGTGAAGCGATTGAAAGGTGTATTTCCTAACAGTTTCTGCAGAGTTATAGCCATTAACCTAGTTCGTATATACCTATATTCTGTTGCGGGTTAAGACACATTAAATTTATCAGCATACACACGCATTTTGTCTATAGAAATGTCAGTTTAGCATGGGACCGCGTCCAGCTTTCCGCATGCGTACGCATGCTTACACGTTTCATACTAAACAGACAATTTTATTTGACAAAATGCGTACGCATGCTGATAAATGTGTCTTCACCCTGAGTTTTCGTTAACAACTACGAGTAGTGTATAATTAATACTTGTCCGATTTGGTATATTTATTTTTATACCTATGGATTTGTGTATTTTGGGCATCTAGGAAATGATTGAATAATATTGATGAGAATTGATAGACTTTGAATAATAACGTTCACACCGATCCCGCATACCGAATTCGAGAATGCGTGTGAACGGTACTACACAAAGTCTATTGTCACAACGACGTTAGAGAAAATCTCGAATACGGTAGACGGGAAAAAATACTGCGTGTGTATGTAGCCTAAGGTAAAGCCATTTAAAATGAGGTAAATAAGATAAAAATACCTTCTCAGGTTTCTGCAAGTATCATTTAAACGGTTGTCTATGTTCATTTGGCAAAGACGCTATAAGAAGATATATTTTTAACACAATGTGGGATATGCAATACAGGAGAATCAAAAATAACAGTACTCGGCTGTAAGGAAACAATTGAAGATAATGATCCGTGAAGGCGTACAACTTGTTTCCTGGTATTTGGAAAATACATACAGGGTGGAAAGGGACGACGTTCCTTCCCGCTACCGACCGATTCTACCAACCATTATGATGAACTTTCAGTATGGGACCAACATCGAAATATAAAAAAAAAATTAACCCCCCATACAAAGTGAGTGATTAGTTAGAGTTCAATAGTATGGAAAAGTCAATTTTCCATGTACGCTTTCGATGTTGGTCCCATACTGAAAGTTCATCGTAATGGTTGGTAGACTCGGTCGGTAGCGGGATGGAACGTCGTCCCTTTCCACCCTGTATAGGGTAAAAGCGCCAGTAGTCAGCCTTATAACGCCTTTTTAAAATGTGAACGGTCGGTATTTATTCAGGATAAGTCGGATAAATGAACGGATCACATCGTTACATCAACTGTTTATTATAGTTTTAAAACGAAATAAGAAAAAATATAACATGAATTCTTAAAGTACCGATAATTTAGTTTAAACAAAAAATGGCACTTTTTCCCAGTACTCAGCCGCCAAAATCCAGTAATCAGCCTTTTCGTGCCCAGTACTCAGCCTTCGTATATTACTATCATAATGAGATCAAAATCAGGAATATGTATATGAAAATCAAAGATATTAAATATAATTCTTAATCCTTATACTTAACTCTTTTAAATCGAAGACTTACGGCATGAAACCCGTTGGTCATACGTAACAAAAACTATTTTTAAAGCTCACAGTAAATATTATCTCCTTATTTCTATTAGTATTAATTATAATAAATATAAAAATATTCAAACCTTAAATATAAAAATATCAGCCAAACCTACATAGATCTAATGTTCATTTGTATAGCCGGTCGTATGTAGGTCCATTATTTTTCGATAATTTTGGGTTTTTTTTATATTACTAGTCCTCAAAGCTGGTTTAATGAGAGTAATAGTACATTACTGCAGACGCCGGTAAAGATGGGCTTACCGAATTTATACGAAGCCGGTAAGTCCGTTTCACGGCGAGGCATGTATAGTGCTTTTCTCAAACATATACAATGAAATAAAAAATACGACAATCAAAAAAACAGAATTTAGCTGTTTAGCCTGTTCATGAAAACCGACGCCATGTTTTAAATAAAATTATTACTACGGCCTAGGCCGTTAAATTCGTATGATAATCCTTTACTATTATCTCGAGGTCACCCGCCTGCAACGTCATACTTTAAAGCCTATTATGACGAACATAATGACAACATTTCATTGTATGTTTGAGAAAAGTATTTTTTTGGACACAGTATCTATGTTTGCACTTGAGGAGGCTGCTGGCATCGCAATAAACGAAATGTATTTTGTTTAATGAAAAAAATGACTGTGACTATGACTATGACATTCTCCTTGCTGGGGATTTAAACAGGTTCATTACATTAGAAAGAATCGTAACTTTTCAGCTCTTATCACACATTTTTTTATCTGTTTTTGATCGGGTTATATCCGTTAAAACTGCATTATTTTCTGTCAAACCTGATTAATCAATTGAAAAATCTATTTTCTATTTTCTTGTGCCCTTTTTATTCATTTTACTGGCGTCATTCTGGGTTTGTTTTGTTTTGTGTTTAGTTTTTTGTTTGGTTACAGTTTCTTTGTAGCGTCGTTGGGTTGAAAGATATTTCTGTTTTTCCTAAGACAACAGTTTTTTTTTCTTCTTTTTTCTTTTTGAATCCTTGAATTGAATAGGTGCTACATCATCTAGTCTTTAGATTATGTACCACCTATTCAATTCAAGACTCTTGGGGCGCTAGATTTTTTTATCTTAAGTATTCCGTTTTCTTGTACCTAAACGTACCTATACGTAGTTACATAAAATACATATCTAAATGTACTAGGTAGAAAGATAATATTATTATAAGTAAATAATTATTGATATATTCCTTAATATTATATCGGTGGCTGAGTACTAGATCCGCGAAATCCAGTGGTCAGCCGTGATAAAAATAAAATCAAATGGGGCCGACTACTGGGTTTTATATCAAATTGAATAGGGCATGCCTAACTAAATTTGGAAATTTAAATTTAACGGTCGTAACAGTATATAACAATAACAAATAAAATATTAAATGAAGAACCCAAAGGTCAGCCCCCGGTGGCTGAGCACTAGATACTTTGTTGAAAACGAGGTATCCAGTAGTCGGCCCCCTCAATTTATTAGTTAGATTATGATATTTCCACACAAATACGGAGTAATCGAATAGATAAACTAATAAATAAACGAAACATTTACAGAAATCAATAACTTTTAACATCAATATATAGTTTTCTTCCCTTTTAAGTGATCACCACGTGCAGTCAAAAATATGGCGGACATGACACTACTGCTCTCGTCGACGAACACCACTTGTAAGAACGAATTTATTGCTTCCCCCGATCCCTCACTGCACTTGCCGCGCTACGTATCAACAAATTGGGAATCAGAGCTTTTATTTGAGTACCCGCGATTTGTTTATTCGAATAACCGTCCAATTCCCGACCAAAAAACGACTGAAAAGGCCGACTACTGGTTCCTGGCTGGCCACTGGGGCCGTTACCCTATGTCTTGTCAAAATATTACCTGAGCTGGGGATCTTTTTTTGGATTGCTTAAGTACAGTCATTTGCAAAAATATGTATCGATAGGATACTTTTATAAATATGTTACGACGTTCTTATTACACAGAATTTAAGTGCACTGGGACTCTGGGACATATAATATGGTATTAACGCGATATTATATATTTTTACGCCTCTGGTGTTGCGTGTGGAATAGGCGATGTTAATTACTTTCCATCGGGCAATTCGTCTGTTCGTTTACCACCTATAGCATAAAAAAAACCTATTGCCTTTAACTGTATAGAAAGTGCTGTAGCAAAACCAGAACCCGTCTAATATCTTCACGTTTGTTTATTTGTGTGTATATATGTACAATTACCTGCATCGTAGGTACTTGCAATTTAAATAATCACCAAATTAAAAATTAAAAAACTGACTTCGACCGATTTCTCCAAGATTCCTGATTTGTTTCCATCATTGGTTTCCTCAAATCCTACTTTCTGAATGCAAAAATTCTTGTAAATGAATGAGAATTATCAAAAGCGCCATTTTTTTTTATTTTTTTTTTTAAGCCATTTATTTCCCATAACCAAATTTACAAAAAAGTTTCTTAAATCTAAAAAGTTGTGTATGTAAGTATAAGGTAATTGTAATTAAAAAATTTAATATAACATAATTTTAAATGTTAGGTATAAGAACCCCTATTGCAGGGTATAGGCCTCCTCCAGATTTTTTCATTTTTCTCTATTTTGAGCTATATTAATCCAGTTTGTTCCTGCCAGCTTTTTAATGTCGTCTGCCCATCGTTTTCGTGGATGACCTACGTTTCTTTTTCCTTGCGGGCCGTGCCATTTGGTGCTTATAAGTGTCCATCGCTGATCTGTGCATCTTGCTACGTGTCCTGCCCATTGCCATTTCAGTTTTAAGGCGTGCCGAAGCGCGTCAGTCAGTCTAGTCCTGTTGCGTATTTCTTGGCTTTTCACTTTTTGAATTTTCCGTAGATTTAGTAAGCTTCTTTCCATAGCTCTCTGACACGTTGTTATTTTGTTCTTGATTTTATGAGTGAAAGTCCATGTTTGAGAGCCATATGTAAGACACGGCACGGATCCCCTTGGCGGGCGCCTCTACCTATATAGATTTCATCACCTCTAGCTTCCAACTTGACTCTGCTAACATTGTTAGAGTAGATATTTTTCAGGGTGGATATGATGGTTGGGCTGATGTTGCAGTTTTGTAGAGTCTTCCAAATACTGTTGTGATAAATGCTATCAAAAGCTTTTGTGTAATCAATAAATCCTATATATAGAAATTTATTGAGCTCTACATGTTTCTCGATTATTTGTTCCATCGTATGGATATGATCTATTGTAGAGTATCCGGAACGAAAACCTGCTTGCTCTACGGGTTGCAGTCCATCTATTAAGGGGCTGATTCTGTTGTGTATGATCGAGGAAAAAAGCTTGTATATGCTCGAGAGCAGACTTATTGGGCGGTAATTGGCGATACCCAGTGGGTCTCCTTTTTTGTATAACAAAATAATATCAGCTCGATGCCATTGTTTCGGTATTGTTTGTGTTTGCAGAACCATGTTGAATATTTCCGTCAGAGGTTCGATGAGCTGTGCCGCTCCTATCTTCAGAATCTCGTTTTTCAATCCGTCGGGTCCGGGTCTTTTTTCTTGTTTCAGTTTATTTATCTGTTTTAGAACTTCATGTCTTGTAATGCAAATATTGTTGTCGCTGGACGGGGATGGTTCGTAGCTATCGGCATCTCGTGTAGGTAACATTGGAACAGCATAAAGTTCTTTGTAGAAGTTGGTAGCACATGATATTATCTCTTCTCTTGATTTGGTTTTGGTAGATCCCTTATTTAAGCTTTGTATCCAGTCTGTGTGAGTGAGTAGTTTTTCTATATGTTTTTTTGGCGCTTCTGTGGTGTGTTAAACTGTTTTCTATAATTTTTTGTCTATGTTTATTATAATCGTGTCTTATTGACTTGCTAGTTTTTTTAAAAACATTTGATAATTCCTTCTTCATGTCTTTGGATCTGTGTTTAGTTTTCAGAAGCTCTGTTCGTCTTTTAATTAGTTGTTTCGTCGTTTCGCTAAAAAAGTCACAAACTTGCTCTTTACACTTCGTCGTGGTGTCTGGTTTTAAAGAGCTTTTTATGCTAGCTTCTAGTGTATCGTAATAGTTTTGTAGATTTTCTTTGTCGGTGTTTTTGATGTTGGTAATATTTTTGTTCAAGTTAGAAACGTACAAATCAATTTCACTGTTCGTTTTCAAGGTTAATGGATGGTTAATAAAGTTTCTTCTGCATTTTTTAAATTCTTTAAGATGAATTGTTGCCCTTACCAGTCGATGATCTGATGGGAACTCTATATTTCTGATTATGTCGATGTTAGTAATGTTTTTGGGGAAATTGGAGAGAATAAAGTCAACTTCATTTCTAGTTTTTTGATCTGGTGACTCCCATGTCTATTTTTGATTATTTTTCTTTTTGAAGTAGGTATTCATAATGGAGAGTTTGTATTCTAGGGCGTATTGGATTAATTTTTCTCCTCTTTGGTTTCTGTTTCCATACCCGAATTTGCCCATAATCAAGTTTTCATTCAGTTTTGGTTGACCTATTTTGGCATTAAAATCCCCAATTACCATGACTTTCTTGCAATTTTTAGTTAGTTTTTGGGCTTTATGTAGAGTTTGGTAAAAAGTCTCTATATCTTCTTCACTCGAGTTTTGCGTTGGAGCGTATGCTTGTATTATATATATGTCTTCTTTGTTGAATCTCATCAGGAGTAGTGCAACTCTATCGGAGAGGCCGTTAAAAATAATAATATTTTCTTTAAACTCTTTTTTAATGAGGAAGTCAACTCCGTATAAACCTGGTGTTTGTCCAATATAGCAGAAAATATGGTTACTATGCTCTTCAATTTTGCAGCCCATTTTTCTAATTTCTGCTAAGCCAAGTATGTCAATGTTCATCTTTTGGAGAGCGTGCGTTAGCTCCATATATTTTTGAGTGCTAGAGAGCGATCGAACGTTAAAAGTTGCTATTTTTAAAAATTCGGATTTATTTGTTTTGTATGGGGTGTTGGCTGGAGGGTTTTTGTCATACTCTACCACGGTGACAAGCCGGGTTGGTAGATTGTGGGGAGGGGCCCTGGTTAGTTGCTATTGTGCTGTTGTAGAGCTTGATCCGCCAGGTTGTGCTGTAGTTTTATCAGAGTTCGATTGTAGAGTTGGCTGCCTTCGAACGTAGTTTTCCATACAGTTTGTTTTATTTATCTTTTTGGGATTTTCTTTTACATTTTTCGAATGCATTTTCATTGTTTCCGGTGACTCCGAAAGTATTCTCTTATTTCTCTCAGTTGTATTTTTCCTAATTTGTTGGTTTCGTTCGTTAAGAATAATAACCTTATCATATTTCAAAATAGCTAATTTACCTTGCTCTCGTTCTCTGTTCACTTCTATTTGTAGCTCCTTGCGTTTACTGACAATTTCGGGTGGAAAGTACTCCTTAATATAGTATGGTGGCGATAACTTAGATTTATTTCGTAGGATTTTTATTTTTAGACCCATTGTAGGTAATGTTATAACAATGGGTCTCGCTTTTTCGCCTTTTTTCCAAGTCTTCGCGTACACTCAATATCTCTGCTCTCGCAGTTGATATTTAAATTAGAGTTTAAGATGTCAACAACAACCAATGTCAACTTTTTTCTCTAAATCACAGTAGTTTTTTTCATTTTCCATTGCTCCAAATATAACTTCTTCTTCTGAGTTAAAGTTCTTTCCAGGATATTTATTTTTGCGGCCTGTTTGTCTAATTTCTCCTCTAGAAGGGCGTTTTTGGACTCTAAATTTGCAAATTTCTCGTTGATATTTTGATTTATAGCATTTTTTATGTCTTCCTGCATGTTCTGCAAAATTATCATTTTTTTGCTGTTTCATTTGTTGTTGTATTTCCTGTAGCATTGTTTTTAATTCTTCCATTTTTGCTTAACTTTATAGAAATATGCCCTCTTGTGGCTAGTAGCGGTATTACTAAACAAGTGTTCAATACGCCAGTATGTACCTATTACATTTGAAGAGATTCCTCGATTTCTCCAAGATCTCATCTTCAGACCCCAACTTTGTGCCAACGGGACCATCTCGTGGTAATACACGTTCGATCACAAAAATAAATTTTAAAATTGGTTCAGGGTTCTCGGAGATATCAAGTAACATTCATACAACAAAAAAAAAACTGTCGAACTGAGAACCTCTCCTTTTTTTGAAGTCGGTTAAAAAGGCGTAGGTACTCTAAAAGTCACGTGGTATGATTCTAGATTCAGTAATTTTTTATAGAGGATAATCCTCAAATGTGAAAAAGCCAGCTATAATGTGCCTATGTTTCAATAGATTTATTTAAGAGCAGAATATGCGCCTCTGCAGTTTACAGTACCGACTTAGATTACCATGTACTCATACCCACGCCACGGTTATATGCATTCATTTTATTTTGTGACTCGCTGAAGATTGACAGTTAAATCTAAAATGCGATTTATGGATCAACCAAACAATACATTGTTCCCCGAGGTCTCCAAATACACATCGGCCATGCTCACAAAGATGTTGCCCAGCAAGGCAACCCCACAGGTGCTCCTAATGTCCTACCCATTGCTTCGCAGGCAGCCCCTAACACTGATGCAAGCATCTCTCAACCTCAAAATAATAGCTTAGAAGATCTGCCATTCCTGAAAGCTAATGTACGTGTGCTAAAACACATTCCAAAGGGTGCCAGGCACCTTGCCGCAGGTAAACTTTGCGAAATAATGGAAAATTGCGTACGTAATAACAGTGTTCACGATTGGTTTACCTTATTGTCATTTTCGTACTCTGCCCTGAGAGTACCAGAAAACAAGGTGGACCGATCTTTAACAAGTAAAGTTAAAGAAAATATAGACAATTCAAACTTATATTTTCCTGAAGAAACCGTAAGCCATAAATTAAACCAAAAATATGTAACCATTGAACATAAAGTCCATGACGGTGATTTTAGGGGTGCGGTCCGCCTGCTCCTTTCAGATTCTTCGCTTGCACCTACAAATGCAGACACATTAGCCTTTTTACACGAAAAACATCCATGCCCGTCAAGACAGCTCGATTTGCCTCCAGAGCCAGACCGTAATAGTGCCTTTTTGTCCGTGACCCCAGTTGAAGTACAACGAGCTATACACTCATTTTACAATGGCTCTGCGGCTGGACTAGACGGTTTACGTCCGCAACACTTAAAAGAACTTACATCCCAATCTGCAGGCAATAATGGCACCCGATTATTAGAGTCCCTCACCCATCTATGCAATTTCTTGTTAAGGGGCATGCTTAACCTACAAGTAAGGCCATACCTATACGGTGCGTCTCTATGTGCTCTTTCGAAAAAGGACGGCGGTATACGGCCAATCGCAGTAGGTAGTGTAATCCGACGTCTCACTGCCAAGCTAGGTTGTTACGCAGTCAGGGATTCAATGTCACAGTACTTACAGCCAAAACAAATAGGCTTCGGAACAATCAAAGGCTGTGAGGCAGCTATTCATGCCACTCGCTCCTTTGTTCTGAATAATATTAACACTGATGGTGCTCTCATCAAGATCGATTTAAAAAATGCTTTTAATTGTGTTGAGAGGGACATAATTTTAAAAGAGGTCCTTGAACTAGCACCGCCTCTCTACCCTTTTTTATACCAATGCTATTCAGACGCTACTAACCTTTACCTTAAAGACAATTTAATACTATCACAAGTCGGAGCCCAACAGGGCGATCCTTTGGGTCCTCTTATTTTCTGTTTAGCTATACATAAGGTCATTACCTCCCTAAATTCTCCGCTTAACGTGTGGTATCTAGATGATGGTACCATCGGTGGAAAGCCCGAAGATATAATTGAGGACTTAAAAAAGCTTATACCCGCGTTAAAAGAGCTCGGCCTCGAGTTAAACACCGCAAAATGTGAGCTCTTTTCCGCCGTACCTATACCAGCTTCATCCCTGTTAGCCCTCGAAAATTTGTTGCCCGGCATTAAAAAACTTGACAGAGCATCCCTTTCTTTATTAGGAGCACCTATCTTCCCTGATGGTGTCAGCGCTGCTCTGCAAGCCAAAAAACATTCCCTCGTTGCAGCCCGAGACCAGCTGTCAAATTTGTCATCACACGTTTCCCTGGCCCTATTGCGTAATTGTTTCGCTACACCTAGAATGACATACTTATTAAGAACTTCTCCGTCATGGCTTTATACAAACGAAGCAAAAGAAATAGACAACGAACTAAAGTCCACCCTAGAATCTTTACTAAACGTCAATCTTACCGAAAAACAGTGGATACAAGCGAGTCTCCCAATACGCTTCGGTGGCTTTGGGATTCGTCGCGTACAGGACGTCGGCCTGATTGCCTTTCTAGCTTCTTCACATGGGACCGTGGAACTTGTCACTCGAATTTTACCTTTCAATGGTGACAATAGCTCCCCGGTTCCATTCGTTTCGGAGGCGCTCGCAAGGTGGTCGGTAGAAGTCCCTGGTGACACACGCCCTGACGACCCCACCATGCAGAGGCAATGGGATGACATTTGGAGCAAAGGAATACACACAAGATTATTGTCTGGTTCCTCGGGAGTAGATTTGGCGCGTCTTAAGGCCGTCTCACAACCAGAGTCAGGGGCCTGGCTACATGCACTGCCCTCGCCCCAGCTAGGTACACTGCTGGACAACGACTCCGTGAGAATAGCAGTGGCCCTCCGATTGGGGGCTAAGGTGTGTGAGGCTCATCGTTGCAAATGCGGGGCGTTGGTAGCAGAAAATGGCCACCACGGTTTGAGCTGCCAGAGGTGCGCTGTTCGACTTCCGAGGCACCAGACAGTAAACGAAATCGTCCGTCGAGCAATGATATCAGCCGGCGTGCCGTGCGTCTTGGAGCCCCCTGGCTTAAGTCGTACTGATGGGAAACGACCGGATGGGTTAACCCTGATCCCATGGCGGAGAGGACGCTGCCTCTTGTGGGACGCAACTTGTGTTAGCACATTCGCTGCGTCCCACTTGAGGCGGACCATAAGATGTGCGGGTTCGGCGGCTGAAACCGCCGCTAAAGCCAAGCATAATAAGTACTCCGCCCTGGAATCGGGGTATGAGTTTGTGCCGGTGGCTATAGAAACAGCGGGACCTTGGGGCTCAGAGGCTCGCCGCCTATTTAAGGAGCTTGGTCGGCGGCTTCGGGACAGGGGTCACGATCCTCGCTGTGGGTCGTACCTGGAACTTCAACAGGTTTCCATAGCAGTGCAGCGGGGGAACGCTGCAGGCATTATGGGAACCTTTGGGCCAGGTACGATGCAGTGTGGGTTATTTTAGGTAAGTTTTAGTTTTGTAATTTGTATATTTTAGTTTTATATAATGTTGTATGTTTAATCGGTAAGTTTATTTAACAATAAATTACTTATAAATGCGATTTTATGTCGTCTACGGACGACATAAAGGCACACTTTTTGAGCATGAGAAATGAAAATTATAATGTTAATCCTCAATTTTAATTCTACATACTATGTATTGTGGAATGTAAACGAGTCTTGAAAACAAAAACCGAGCCATGCTCAGGTTAGGGTTCCTTAGTTATTCAAAAACGGCTGGGCCAATTATATTTAAAATAACTTATAAAATAAATTAATATTTTTGGAGTCACGGATCATAAATAAGAGGGGGTGGGACATTTCTGGAGCGGTTAATCTCCGAAAATATTCACTTAAAAGAAAAACTTTCTTTTGGGACCCTTATTTTTTTTTAAATACCAATTTAACGATATCCGACACTATAGAATTATATAGCACAAAAAAATCATGCTCACTTTACGTGCATTTTTTTTTCTCTATTTTATTCTACTACTTCGTCGGCATGTTTAATATGTATATTATCTGTACCGAATTTCTAGTAGTAACGGCCATTGAGCTATATGTAACTATAAGAGTTTCTAGTGCACTACGGAACCCAAAAAAAATAAAGAGAAAAATATGACAAATTGTATGTAAATGCAAAATGAATACCCACACTAAACTACCAGAAATAAATAAATATAAGTCAACATAAAATTATTTTACACGACCGAAAATGCGGACGTTCAAAAGATACTCTGTCTACAGTTCTAAAGATGTACCTACATAATATAAGTTCCGACAAAGTAAATTTACGCTTCGGCGATTCTGTCATACATCACAAAAAGAGGTACGGTTCGTATACCTTTATGAATCTGAATGGAAGAATACATTAAAGATACAGTGACCAAAAGGGAAATGTATCGAGAAATTATAACCGGGTAAAGGTATGGAAATATGGAACCCATTCTGTTTGTTGTCGGATATTTCTAATCTGCTCCCTATCTGTTGTTAAAGTAGCAAGCTGCGTGTTTTATATTAGGCACTGGTCCCACAAAATGCGAGGTAGCGATTATTAGCTCGGCTATAAAAGCGAAAAAAAGATAATTGCTCCCGTGTAAATAAAAGAGGCACAGCGACATTTGTAGTTCACCTCTGAGCTAGTAACTTCACTAGCTGAGCGAGTAGCTACAAATATCGCCGTATTTTTTTTTCTTTACACGGAAGTGACTATCTTTTGTTTGTTGTTATAGCCAAGCTATCAATCGCTAACTCGCTTTTGGTGAGACCAGTGTCTTACTCTAACGTTTCAACCGTTTGATAATAATTATAACAACAATTTGTGACATCACCAATTAAAATGCCTATAGCACTCCACGTTGTTGTGATTGGAAAATGTTTACAATTGTTTTGGTGTACAAACAATACATTGCTATTACTGCAACTTTAAATATCGTAATCGTATTGTTTAATTATTGTATAAATTCATTCATTCATATAATCACTGCCGCGGTTGACTGAGTGCACAGACAATATTAAATGACATCAAACAGTGTGCATTATTGTAAATTATATATCAGTAGCAAAGCTACGATTTGCCTAAATCTGCTTATGATAATGAATATTAGTTGTTTCAACCAATTCCGCAATTACATAAGCAGATACCATAAAGTTTAGTAATTTCGCCTAGTATACAAATCATAGCGTAATTTTATATAAGTTGACTTTTATGAAATTTTACCAGTGCAGGCCTAATATAAAACTACCAAACGCAATGTAGTATTTACGAGGTCAATATTCTGCAGACGATCCGACGATCGGCAACTGTCTTCACAAAGTTGACGTCCACGTGAATTAGACTATTGAACTATGTAAGATACCCATGGGAATATTTATCTATGGAGTATAATGGTGACTAAAAAGCTGGCAATATCCTCGCACAATAGTACAACGACTAGCGAGTCCTTGCCGCCAGCATTCTCAATACATTGTCGTAAGTGCCTGTGCAATTTTATTATTAAGTTAACTTTTATTGTATTCAATATTTTTAGTACCTGATGCCATCGTGTAGAAACCTGACAAATTGTCTTGAAAATTTATATTCCCATTCACTATCACTGGCTATCTGGTTCCTCTTTATTCTATATTGTAGCATACCTATAAGTTGGGACCCTTTAAACGAAGCGTGAAGAAGCATCTAGCGGGCCAGCAAGGCGGTGGCAACTGACAGGTTACTGCTGGGTCGCGTTTTTAAACGGTTTTTATTAACTTCACCGCGTATCAATGGTCGTCGATGCTTCAAATCTTGTGATCGATTTTTCGACCACTTCTACTACACCGAAATCAATAAAATTTGGAACTCTTATCAAGTCCCCATGACAATGCAATATTATAATATTTGTATCCTTGTATCCTCAAATCCTGATGCTGCAGACGTACTGCTTACCTTAACCGAGAGTGTTAGACACGTGAAAATGAAAGTATAGCATGTTTGGCATAATCAAATACTAACAGCCTGATCTTGACTTCCAACTCCTCACTCCTGATGCTGCAGTACTGCCTACAATAACAGCAAGGTTTATCTTTTATCGATATATGATTTTAAAGAAGTTCTTTAGGTATTAAAGTACAAACATGCGAATTTAATACTAACGTCCAACTCCTCAAATCTGATACTCCAGTGTTACTGCCTGCCACAACCGCTAGGTTTAGCGATATGTAGATTTTTAAGTACTGCTTTAGATATTAGGTAGAAACATACGGATTTCATTATCATCATCATATCAGTCGAAAGACGTTCGCTGGTGAATATAGGCCTCCCCCAAGGATTGCCACAAGGACCGGCCCTGTGCCACCCGCATCCAGCGACTTCACCAGGTCATGAGTCCACCTTGTGGAGGGCCTACCCACGCTGCGCCTTCCGGTACGTGACCGCCACTCGAGAACCTTACCGCCCCAATGGCTATCGGTTCCACGCGCAACGAGCCCCGCCCACTGACACTTCCTGCGGCCCTCCGGCCGATAGACTGACAGCGTGAGTGGTAAGCGTAGGGCAAGCTGTTGGGTCCGGCTGATAGACTAACAGCGTGAGGGCAGGCCGTCGGGCATGCGGCCCTGCAGCTGATAGAGTGACAGCGTGAGTGGATCGCGTAGGGCGAGCCGTCGGGCCTGCGACCCTCCGGCTAATAGAGTGACAGCATGAGTGGATCGCGTAGGGCGAGCCGTCGGGCCTGCGGCCCTCCATCTGATAGAGTGACAGTGTGAGTGGATCGCGTAGGGCGAGCCGTCGGGTCTGTGACCCTCCAGCTGATAGAGTGACAGTGTGAGTGGATCGCGTAGGGCGAGCCGTCGGGCCTGTGACCCTCCGGCTGATAGAGTGACAGTGTGAGTGGATCGCGTAGGGCGAGCCGTCGGGCCTGCGACCCTCCGGCTAATAGAGTGACAGCGTGAGTGGATCGCGTAGGGCGAGCCGTCGGGCCTGCGGCCCTCCAGCTGATAGAGTGACAGCGTGAGTGGATCGCGTAGGCCAAGCCGTCGGGCCTGCGGCCCTCCAGCTGATAGAGTGACAGCGTGAGTGGATCGCGTAGGGCGAGCCGTCGGGCCTGCGACCCTCCGGCTGATATAGTGACAGGGTGAGTGGATCGCGTAGCGTAGGGCGAGCCGTCGGGCCTTCGGCCCTCCAGCTAATAGAGTGACAGCGTGAGTGGTTCGCGTAGGGCGAGCCGTCGGGCCTGCGGCTCTCCAGCTGATAGACGACAGCGTGAGTGGATCGCGCAGGGCGAGCCGTCGGGCCTTCGGCCCTCCAGCTGAATGAATGACAGTGTGAGTGGATCGCGTAGCGTAGGGCGAGCCGTCGGGCCTTCGGCCCTCCAGCTGATAGAGTGACACCGTGAGTGGATCGCGTAGGGCGAGCCGTCGGGCCTTCGACCCTCCAGCTGATAGAGTAACAGCGTGAGTGGTTCGCGTAGCGTAGAGCGAGCCGTCGGGCCTGCGGCCCTCCAGCTGATAGAGTGACAGCGTGAGTGGATCGCGTAGGGCGAGCCGTCGGACCTGCGACCCTCCGGCTGATAGAGTGACAGGGTGAGTGGATCGCGTAGCGTAGGGCGAGCCGTCGGGCCTTCGGCCCTCCAGCTAATAGAGTGACACCGTGAGTGGATCGCGTAGGCCAAGCCGTCGGGCCTGCGGCCCTCCAGCTGATAGAGTGACAGCGTGAGTGGATCGCGTAGGGAGACCCGTCGGGCCTGCGAACCTCCGGCTGATAGAGTGACAGGGTGAGTGGATCGCGTAGGCCAAGCCGTCGGGCCTGCGGCCCTCCAGCTGATAGAGTGACGGCGTGAGTGGATCGCGTAGGGCGAGCCGTCGGGCCTGCGACCCTCCGGCTGATAGAGTGACAGGATGAGTGGATCGCGTAGCGTAGGGTGAGCCGTCGGGCCTTCGGCCCTCCAGCTAATAGAGTGACGGCGTGAGTGGTTCGCGTAGGGCGAGCCGTCGGGCCTGCGGCTCTCCAGCTGATAGACGACAGCGTGAGTGGATCGCGTAGGGCGAGCCGTCGGGCCTTCGGCCCTCCAACTGAATGAATGACAGTGTGAGTGGATCGCGTAGCGTAGGGCGAGCCGTCGGGCCTTCGGCCCTCCAGCTGATAGAGTGACACCGTGAGTGGATCGCGTAGGGCGAGCCGTCGGGCCTTCGACCCTCCAGCTGATAGAGTAACAGCGTGAGTGGTTCGCGTAGCGTAGAGCGAGCCGTCGGGCCTGCGGCCCTCCAGCTGATAGAGTGACAGCGTGAGTGGATCGCGTAGGGCGAGCCGTCGGACCTGCGGCCCTCCAGCTGATAAAGTGACAGCGTGAGTGGATCGCGTAGCGTAGGGCGACCCGTCGGGCCTTCGGCCCTCCAGCTGATGGTCCACTGACAGTATGAGTTTATATTTTATAGTCTCGAACTTCGACTTGTATAATGTGTATAATATAAAATTAAATTGAAACTTGATTTTCTCAATAAACCAAATTGATTGATAATAATATATTCCTTATTGTCAGATCTCTGTCATCTAAGGTACTGTATGAATAACACGTCCATTTGAGACACTTCGGGCATTAAGGAAGGCCTTTTTTTAGTGTCGGATTTCTAAAAATATCTATTCAGCAGGGATTCCCCTCTCGTTACACATAAAATAATGTCCATTACGTTTACATTATGTGTCGTGATTAAAGCGCGAGAGTTAAACGCGAGCATGCATAATTGTATTGCATATAACAAACAACATCTTTGATCTAGAATAAGTAAGTATAGTGTCGGAAATTAACTTAACAATTGCACTAAAAACTTGAAAATAAAATAAGTAAAAAAAGTTTTAAGTTAAACGGTTTTTATTGCACCAAAAACTAGAAAATAAAAATTAGTTGTAACTAACCGTAGATGCTACTTTCTGTAGATTAGTCACGTGAAACTATTATCACTGTAGTCTTCCCAAGTCGGATGCTGAAAACCACGTTTAGCCTCTATGTCAGTGGATTAAGCGTTACCTAATCGGAAACTTTTACCAAACTAAAATAAAAACGTGGGGCGTTATTATAAAGAAACACACAAGTTCAAAATATGTAATTGTAGCTTTAGTTTTGCAATTAATCATCCATTTGTTCCAACACTTCTACAGAGGTAAATAACTTTTATCAAGACCAGAAGAAAACTTATTACACTATTGCTGTCTTGATTTCTATGTGTGTTATGAAAGTGTCTTATAGTGACTTAAACACAATTGCGTACCTACGCCCCACGTTTTTATTTCAGTTTGGTAAAAGTTTCCGATTAGGTAACGCTTAATCCACTGACATAGAGGCTAAACGTGGTTTTCAGCATCCGACTTGGGAAGACTACAGTGATAATAGTTTCACGTGACTAATCTACAGAAAGTAGCATCTACGGTTAGTTACAACTAATTTTTATTTTCTAGTTTTTGGTGCAATAAAAACCGTTTAACTTAAAACTTTTTTTACTTATTTTATATAAAGTTACAATTTACAATTTTGCTGTTTGCCTCTCTTTCTAGCCAATACGTACGTGCGTTAGAGAGGCAAACAGCGAAATTTTAAAATGTAACTTTATAAAACGCGACCCTGGTCTCCTGTTTGTTGCCGCCGCGATTCAAAGTCAAAGTCTAAATATTCGCTTTTGAATCGTTAAACTAAATAGCGAATGAGAGAAAATAAAACTACGTCCGGTTCTAACCCTACACCACTGCCTGAGAAGAATCCGGCAAGAAACTCAGCGGGACTTTTTTTTTCAAACAATAGTTTTATAACATCTTACAGCTAACATGCATTAATTAAAAACGAAACATAAATTTGATTTAATATAAATACAGATATATAGTACATTAACTAGAGATGAAGTCTTTAATCTCATTCGGGCTCTACTTTTGACACTTACGATTATGTGGAGTGGAGCCACTGTGTTGTGCCAATATATAAAAAAAGGACGATTAATGGGTATTCCTACACAGAAATTGATCTCAAATAACGTATTGCCTAGCATGTCTATTAATCGCAACACTGATGCAAACTGGTGTAAGCGTACAATGCGCGTTTTCAAACGTATACGTTTCTTAAAATAGTTATTAGTTGTATTTTTAACTGACTTCAAAAAAAGGAGGAGGTTCTCAATTTAACTGTTTTTTGTTTGTTTTTTTGTTGTATGTATGTTTGTAACTAATGTCTCCTTACCTGATATCTCCGAGAATCGTGAACCGAATTTAAATTTTTCTTTTGTGATCGAACGTGTATAACCCCGAGATGGTCCCATTGGCACATAGTTGGGGTCTGATTATGGAATCTTAGAGAAATCGAGGGATCTCTTCAAATGTTATAGGTACATGTAGTTATGCGGCTTTTAGCAATTTTCATTCATTTACAAGAGTTTGCATTCAGAAAGTAGGATTTGTTGTTAGGAAACCAATGATGGAAACCACAGATGATAGGATCTTGGAGAAATCGGTTGAAGTTGGTTGTTTTTAAATTATTAATTTGGTGATTATGTTACTTAAAAGCCAAGCCTGTTTAATTAAGTAGGTACCTATCCTAAGCATTGTTTTTGTAAATAACCTATATCACTTATGAGACCATTTTCACTATTAGGAACACCCAATTATTAAATTAAAAAACATATAAATTTTAATAACAACTCGGTTTTGGAACCTATTAATTTTATAAACTTTAAGAGATTTTTTGATATAAAAACGACGATCAAGCTTAAACTCTTGAAGATATCGTACTGAGTTGTCGTTACCAACCTGACTGCAATTATGGTTTTTTACGTCACGCTAATTGGATGTCCCATGTCCCTAATAAAGTGAAAATGCCCATGTAGGTACGACATATTTTTTTAACTACTTCAATTTATTTAGTACAGAAGAGGTAAGTGTGGATAAATAAAAACGACAGTACGACGATATTTCTTGCAGTTTAGGTAGCTATGTTACGTTTAATGGAATGTAAAAGGAGCCCAAATTGCCAAAAAAGAAACAGCTGGAGCTGGGTTTGTACAGCGTACACACTGAACCTTTACTACATAAGACTAATTTCTACTGATCACAACTATGTTCACGATTTAGTGCCTAATTATTAGTACCGTAAAAGTTAGAACAAAGGCATTTATAATTTGTGCCCTTAAAACAAACTTCTGAGTTATAGCGTGCATGTATACACGTTCTTTTATAATGTATATTGGTTATTGGTGACTAGATCACAAATTTCATACATTATTATTTGTGAGCGGATTAATAAATACGTCTGACTTTTACCATGAGGGCTTAGACATTTTTATTCATAATAATTATCGTACAAGCCAATTCCGTCTAAAATACGTAAGCGACGAAGTGAGACATTTTTACTAAAAGCCTCGTACCTATTTCTGAACATATTATATGTCAGGTTTTGCAATTTGGAAAGTATATTTCAACGATATTGAATATTAAAGTTAATTCTGAAACGGTGCTTAAAAGATTCTAATAAAATGTTGCAAAATTATTATTTTCCTGTTTTACCTCCATTTTTAACAAAGGGTAAAACAGATTCTGCTGAAGGAGTAAAGGTCGTTTTAAAATACTTACGCATAGTGACCTTCTTGGATCCTTGAAGGATTCCCAGGTGACACGGGACAAATATCCGCCTCGGCAAACCCTTTTCAGATCAAAATGGGTTTTACTCATCATTGACCTACATACCTTGTTCGACTATAATGTCTAAGATGACTTCGTTCACGATAACGCACGGATTTGTCATGATTACCAAATTATTATTTTTAAACAGGCTTGAACCAATTTTTCCTAGATTCCTACAGACTTTGTGCCGACGGCGACGGGAACATTTCAGGGTTATACCCGTTCCATTAAAAATATAATATATTCGAAACTTGGTTCACGATTCTCAGAAATATCGAGTAACAAATATGTAAAAAGAAATTAACGACTTGAGAACCTCGTATATGACAATATGATTTGAAGCAAGCTCTTCTTTTTGAATGATACTGTACCTAGACATAAAACATCTCTATGAATTAATGGTTTAATCTATGTATATCAGCATTCTTCGAGCATTGCCAATTGAGTAAGATTGAAATAATTATGTGAAACCATTTTTAGAACTGAGAATTTCATTATTAGTAGTACTTAAATAAAACTGAGTATCTTTGTGGATTTATAAAATTATGTTAATTTCTTCACTAAGCTGATGATTCACGTTGCTCTGATGTTTAAATCTAGCTTTGTCTTCAAATTTCAACGTATTTATTTAAAGAAAATAAGACCAAACCTTTATTTTAAATAAGATAAAGATCAAAGTACCTACTAGGTACACATCATGGCATTAGGAGGTATCATTACTCTAGTACTACGGGAGGATGGTTGCCCTACCGGTCGCTATCGGTACCCATCAAATTAGCGCTGAACTTGAAGTGGTTGTGGCGCTGGAAAAGTGAGCTTTGAGGGTCTCCTCAGTTCGAGATGAAAACGATGTTCCTTGGTTGCCGCCCGTGCTTTATACCCTGCATGGCTCCCCTTGAAGTGGCTTAGCTGGGGCAGGGTGCTTGCCGCCTGAACACAATAAAGGCGAAATTAAGTGATAGCTGTGCGGTTATAAAGATTACATCTGGAGTCGAGTGTCCCAGGACCTTGAGAGATTCCTATCTCCCAAAACCAAGGCGCATCCTAGAGAAACGACAAGTGAAGAAGACATAGCTGCGCGGTTGTAAAGGGTATATCTGGAGGAAAGTGACATGATTGTCCGGGGTTTGCGTATACGTACCTAACGCTTATACGCGTGAGTGCTGTAATGAGATAAACATTATTTAAGGCCATTATAAGAGAGTCGTAGCTAAAACCGCCATGTGAGGGGTTACGTGCGACTTATGTAATTTGAGGCCACTTACTGTGCGTTGGATAATACCGGCTCCAATGGCAGACATATGCTAGTTTTATGACACAAACTGTAAAGTTTCATCCTTGCCAAAATTAAAATATAAAAGAAATTAAACCATTAAAACATTCACTAAACAATAGATGCCTTAACCAGCAATTAAAGTTGTTCATAATATATAATGAACAGAACAGGAATATACAGAATAATTGAATAATTTAGAAAACGGAGCCCCATTTTCCCTGGCAACTTCCGAACGCTATTGTTTATGAATTTAATAAATTTAAATTTAAACGGCTAGAATTGAACACAACCTCGATAAGTCCAGCCCAATTTCCGCCTGGCATGTCAAACCAGATTTAAATTTACGATTAATCGATTGTTGTTTTATTATTCATTCGAATACGTTTCCAACTTTTGTGCTTGTATCTTTAATAAGGAAATAAGTAAACGTTATACCCACATTGTATTGATTTATTCTGACAAACTACCTACTGTATTAAGGTTTTACGCCAGATCCATGATAACTAAAGTGATGCAGATTCAAATACACAAATAATACGATTTATATTTTGTGAACTGTCAAAGCCGTAGCCCGTGTAATATTTTCAACCCAAAGAACTACAATAAAATAGATATTATTAAAATGCTAATGTACAATCATTCTTAACTGTAGCAACTGTAAACGACAACATTTGTAAAGTATGATATGAACCCCCTGTATAGTTCGTGAGTAGAAGACAAAAAAAAAATACCTAGCTAAATTTCCTTAACATATATAGTCAAATAAGTTCTCAGATAGATATATTTTTACGGTAATTCAAATAGGTAAATATCCATTATTTTAGGTGCAAAAGTATGTGAACTCAAGGTTAAAGGTCATAAGTTGGCGATAAAACCAAAATTGCGTACAAAAAATAAAAAAATAAACTTAATAACTTGCATTGATAATCACGCGATTATCAATGCGTTTTTGAATTATAACTAACGTGAGACTCAAACATATTTAAATATTGATTAAACGGGTTACTCACGTAATTTTAGTCGATAATTGCTCGACATGTTTCGATCTATTTAGAGGATCCTCATCATGAAGTATCCGCGACCAAAGCTCGACGTGTGAATTGATCGAAACATGTCGAGCAATTATCGACTTTTACGTGAGTAGCCGGTTTGATCAAAATTTATACCTATATAGTTTTTTTTTGTTTAGGTACTGTTGACGAACGATATAGGTTATGATTCTTTGACATTCGATAATATGGTGGTGTAACTGTGACCAAGTGGTGACAGCAGTAAGAATACATTTGTCACCACCCCAACTCTTCAGCCTGTGAGTATCATGAGAATAAGGGATTGAAATGCCATTGTCACTGACTATTCTTTGAATTAATGATGGGCAGCAGCGTTATCATAGAGCTATACTGCGATCGCCTATCTGCTTGCCCAGCGTGGAGATTATGGGCATTTTACTTCCTAATGCGTCTTTACGCTAAGTTAATAGGAGAAGCTTACGTCTGGCAGTGGACTGACATAGACTAATATGATGTGATGTATGAATATATAAGAATATAGGTCTGTCCACGATAACTTGAATAAGCCAGTATTGCAGTAAGGATTTTCTTAGCATTCCAAAATCCATAATTCAACTTTTCGTCATGTGAAATGAAATGATTGATATAATGCCCGTTGTAAAATTACTGAAATTAAGTAACGTGTGTAATACGAAAAAAAATAGTTTTAAGGTAATTTTAATGTGACACCTGCAAGTCGTAGCATCACGTCAATTAATAATTTTAGTCCTTGTGGACAGGCGAAAGCACTAAGCCATACTGCCTAGGGTAACCGTATACTAATAAATTGGTTAATCTATGTCTAAGCTTGCCAGTAGAAAAAGGTGGCAAATACAAAAAAACTAGGAGGGAAGTGTGGGTTGTCCATGAAAAATTTTGAATGGGCGGACCCTGCACGAGGTCCTACCATCGTCAAAACCATTTCTTTTCTACTGGCAAGCTGGTTAGACAGATCATAATTAGCTAGTTATTCGTTACAAAATAAAGAGACAAAACAAAGTTGTAACATCAGATGATGTAATTAACTAATTGTATATATTAATTATAATCCGATTCCATTTTGACTTCAAAACTATTTTAATCTATCATTATCAATGTTCAAAACTATTAATGCATTCCATTTCATGTGCTCTTAAATAAAATGTACTTCCATTTTATTCGTTGGACATAACATGTTACCCAAATAATAATTTACAGATTTATAAGATGTCAGTAAAACTGAGCACTATAAACTTATAAATTGACAGATTGATAGACGCTTCGAGAATGAAATGTCTATTTTATTTAAGACTTATCTAACGTTTCGATGCTAAAACAACGTAATAGATTAGGCTCAGACAGCTAGACATTGTAATGTGTTCACGTATAAAATACTTTTATTATTATTATTAGGAGCCTGTATTGTCCCACTGTTGAGCAAAAGCCTCCCCCCATTTTTTCCACTTTTCAAGGTTTTGTGCAGTGTCTGACCATCCCTTCAGAAACGAGTCAAGCTCGTCTCGCCATGGCCGTGTTGGGCTGCCAATCTGTGGTAATCTCGGCCTACAGATAACTTGGCATGCGGGAGACGTGTCCAGCCCAATCCCACTTTAACGTCGATTTTTCGAGATACATCAGCAACTTTAGTTCTGGAGCGCAGTGTTGTGTTCCGGATACGATCTATTAACTTTACACCTAATATACTGCGCTCCATTGCTCGCTGGCAAACGCAATACTATTTTACATAAAAGCTAAGCAGTGTTACACAAAAACAAATACATCTTTACTTACAATATTAGAGAAAACAGTCACAGTCAGTATACTGTGAATGTAAACTACGAGTAATGAACTATTGGCATTCATTATAACATGGATTTTAAAAGATCTTTGTAACTAAGGACATGAACTGAAACCACGTAAGTATAATTGGGTCAAACGCAAACCCATGTTCGGACAATCAAAAAGTTAAAACCTATAAAGCTTGATTTTCTTATGAAAGCCTTATCTTCATTAAGACGTACTCCTTTTTCATTGCATTGTATGATAAAAATCATTACCACATGTCCACAGGCTGTTAACTATCGACCACAGGAAAGAAAAAGTGCATGTTCAACTGAACTGTAGAGCCCCTCTTTCCTGTAGCCAATAGTAAGCAACTGGTAGGAGTGTAGTCGTAATTTTTATCATACAATTCAATAGAAAAGGAGTGCCTTTAAATGAAAATAAGGGTTTAATAAGAAAAGTAAGTAACCCTTAACTTTTAAAATGTCCCCGGAAAGACTCATAACATGATTTTGAGTTTGACCCAATTACTAATGGATTGGTAGATTATATAGAGTGAAGTAATAAAGATAAAATACTAGATATTATTATTAAATTAAAAAAAATGCCAAGGCTTGCCAGAAGGATATATGTACATGGACCGCACGATTTTGAGTATGAAAAATAAGATTCGAAAAACCAATTATAACTTATCCAACTTACGCTCCAAAACGAAAATACATAGTACACAAAGCTCAAAATAGGACTCGAATTCCATGTAAACCGCATGCCAGAAGATCTGTAAAGTAAAGTAAAGTAAAGTAAAGTAAAATTCATTTATTGCATGAAAACAGGTTATACAGTTGTTAAGTAATTACATAGATTCTCCATTTTCTACCCGCGTGGGGTATGCAATAATTGTAGGCTTAGATGATCACTGATTGGACACCAGATCGGTGATAACTCTTCACAGACGTAGGCGGATGTGGTGGAATAATCTATGGTTATTTCTATCAGATTGGTCACGAGCTATCTCGGATAGTGATGCCTAGAAAAGAGGATAACGGCTTTGCCCAGTCTGTGGGACAGTGAAAACTAATATTATACTTAAATTAGTACATTGTGCATCAAGGGAGTAAGTACGGAACCACTAATGAGAGTGTGAGAAGGCCGACGCCGTAGGCGGAAGGCTTTAAATGACTCGAGTTAGTATTTCGCTTACCGACCGTGATGTATACAATGTTTTTCATCACACTTGCGGACAAAAAAATAAGTTTTAAGACAAAATATTAATCTATGACGTTCAGGGATTTCTATTACTCCCTAGGGGATTTCACTTTTCTATTACTCCCGCTGCGCATGCAAGCAATGGCGCGCTTAGACAGCAAGTGTGATGAAAAAATATTTTCAACCTTTCAAATGGTTAATACCTACGCGTAATGTTGTTGCATAACATTCCATTTTTCATTAAACTCCAAATTGCTTTCGGTCCCGCCTCACATCATCAATAATACCTTGTAAATGGACTTAGGGGTGTGTTTTGACAACGCATAAGCTACTTTTCATTAATTTCTGAGCGACATGCAATATGAGACTTTAGCTTGGTGTGCGCGTTTCCGTTGTACCCATTTGAAGTCGTGACACAGTTAATTGTGCGCAGCTACGGAGTTCACGCCTTCGGATCACGTTACACCTTCTTAGTACAAAACGATTGAAATTCATTAAATACGAGTTGAAGTGGTTTTTGGAATAACGTGTCTGAGACGTAATGGTATACTGTAAGTAGGTACCTACTTCGTATACCTATGTGTCTGATTGCAAGAGGCTGTATTTTAGTATTCATAATAAGATACGGTTTCACTCGACATGCGTCAGGTATGCGTATATATTTAATTCGTACTGTATTTTTTTAGGCTAAAATGGTAATCTACATGTTTAACAGAATTATGAAAGAGCTCGTGATGCTGAGTAGAAATAACCCAAATACCCATAAATTCAAAATTATGAAAATGGACAAAATAAAAAGATATGCTCAAGCTCATACGCATTGACTAAAAAGTACTGAGTAATTAATATACTCGTAAACATCTTTAATTAACGTTATTATTAGTTTCTCTACTAAGAGATAATAATGGCTGCTGAAAAAATATTTCATGTAATTGTTTACTTATTTTGTTCTCGTGTAAATTTTACCCTAAAATAACGGTACACCGTGAATACAAGTGCTTCGAGCGGAGTTTATTATCGGAACCTCATTGTTTTGGTTACTAAAATATGATGACGGCATGGTTACAACAGCAATCGAGTTTTTGTTGAATGCCTGTGCATGGACAAAACAACGACAGTTATTAATAACTATACGAAACGGTCAAGGCTTATCAAGCTTCTACGGAAAAAACAATATATACGTAAAATATTTAAATCCACTTAGATACCTACCTTTTGAATAAATGGGTTTTATGTGATAATAATCAATGTAATTCATTTACTATCCAATCTATTGATCGATCGCCCAAAAAGTGTTTCAAAAACGTTACACAGACACACGTTTATACAAGTCGTACTTATGAATGCTATGTTAAGTCTCGTTTTCACTTACTGTACTGAGCGAGCATTCGCTCGTTCTTGGACGAATGAAAACAGGATTTCACATAGCAAAATGTTCGTTTATCAGCCCACGAACATGTGAATGCTCGCTCAGAACACTAAGTAGAAACGCGGCTTAAGTTGACACATCTCTCAAGCTGGTGCTTAACGAGGTTGATTGGGCCTTCCTTTTTTAGCACGTCTGTGAAGAAAATTGTGGTTGTTGTGCAGACAGGTGTGGCCGCTACGCATGTCCGTTTACGCGCCGAACCGTACGACCCACAGGCTCTCTTTTTTGCTTTTTCTTCATATAGGTATTCGGTTAAGGTATAAACGATAAGGACGAAGTAAAATCACGTCAAATCTGATCTGTTACCTGACCGCAAACTTCCAAATTTGTAAATTTCTAGTATCTGCCCCTAGAGACAGAGACAGGCGTCTTTTTACGATAATCTGATGTTTCCAGAGCCAAAAAATTATATAATTTATATTACTATTTTTCATAGTAAGAAACAACCTATCTAAGATTATAATTATTATTACATAAATTGAAGGATATTCATTTCCTTTTGGTTAGCATTTATATCATAATTCTTAGATATCATAATTAAACTTAAACTAGATACGTATTAAATATAAATAAGTTAACTATAGTAATCATTACGCTCATTCCTTTATATTTAATACACAAATATTCAGTTGTTTACGTCACGAGGTTGTCCTCTACCGTACCAGGTGTCACTGTCCGAGAAGGATTTACAGGATAAACAATGAGCCTCTGGAATCTCCACGAGATACGAGTATTACGTTTTTCTACATTAAGCGACTGTAGTATCCTTTACAGGTATTTTCTGTTCTAAGTGCCAGTGAAGCTTTTTCTGAATGTATAAATAAACGTCTAAGTAGGTACCTACCTACATAGGATAATGTAAAAATAGATATCTAAATCGACATTTCCTCAGTTAAATATAGAATCGCCTAAGCGTGTACGTCAATATTTGAATTTAATATTCAAAGAGCCTGTTTCACCATTGCCGAATAAATGAATATTACATGTCCATTTATAAGTCTATCACACGGATATATTCCTAGCTTGGAAGTACTCTTCACAGTGGAATTCTTTACCGGCACATGTTTTTCCGCATACCTATAAGTTAAGACCCTTTAAACGAAGCGTGAAGAAGCATCTAGCGGGCCAGCAAGGCGGTGGCAACTAACAGGTTACTGATTGTCTCCTGTTCGTTGCCGCCGCTGGGCTCTACTTTTCACTTACGATCACGTGGAGTGGAGCCACTTTGTTGTGCCAACATAAAAAAAAAAAAAAAAAAAACACTTAGCCCAGGTTGACATAGCTCTCAACGAAACCTGCCGTTTAATAAATTGATGGCTTAAGCCTACCAAACATGACCATCTGCATCAATTACGTGGTATTGCAGTACCGGATTTGCGATGAGACGTGGCTGCAACTGTAGAAAGTGAAAAACAACAGTGCGTCCCACGTCATCCCATGCACGATCACAAACCACCTCTGCAGCTGCGAGGCTAAAGTCCTGGAAGAGTTTCGTCACAAACTCTGCTCTCCACCGAAAACATCAATCTTCCCAGGAGGCTAGGCTAAAACATGGTCCTTGCAACTCGACGACACATCGCTTCGAATACCTATTACTGAGGAACTGCCACCGAGGGGAAAAATATATAGTATGGAAATCCTTCAACAGGATTAAGAATGAGAGTTGGTCGCTCAAAAGATAACCTTCTGTGATAGGTAATATGTAGACCACAAAGTGATGTTTTCGCGAGTGTGTTGTTGCGCAAACAAAACTACACATGAGGTTGAGGCGATGCTCTTTGTTCTCAGAGATGTGTACTGAGGAAGGTCTTTTGAGAGCTACAACCCGACGGATAAAAGTGACAAATTATTGGCTTAGAATCAAACTTCTTTTTTAATTATTTATTCATAGTAAATTAACACCTTCACGGACACTACTCCAGACACAATAGAAAGAACAATGGAATCACGTATAGGCGTTGAGTGTCCGGGAAGGTGTTAACCGTTTCGTTGCGGATGGCACGACAAGCGTGTCATAAGTGCTTTTCGGAAATTAGTAACAAAATCAATCTGTCCAAATGACAATGTCATTCTCCGGAACCACAAGTGCAATTTCATACTTGAAACTCCGGCGGTAATGCGGTAATTGTCAAAGGATATTTATACGTGCTTAAGCCCCGTTTTGTTAAAATAATGTTCAATACGAGTAAGTATAGAACTACACTATTTTTTTGACAAATAAAGCAAAATAAAACTTAAATAGAGGAACCTTAAATATTTCAAACATGGCGGCGTTCTTGTTATTTCCGCATTTCAACCATGACCCGGATGTCGAGTGAAATGACAGACGGTTCCATTTGAGTAACAAAATAAGCTCGCAGCTATCAAAAGTCTGTCAGTCTGTATTGAATCTAAGCGTAACGATATTCGGCAGGTCACAATTCACTCGATATTGAAATTCTCTTTTTGTTTCATGTTACCTTCTAGTATTTAGAAATAATGGAAATGTAGCTCTAAAGCTGATTTATTATATATTATTTAGGGTTCACCTAAGACTTTATTTTACGTGAGATATAAATATTTATTTTACATAGATGTCAGCCTCGGTAGCCTAAATAATTGATAGTGACTATGCCTACGAAGTGGAAGGTTTCGCGTTCGAATCCCGGCAAGGGTATGTGCATACATCTTTATGTATCTGCAATTTTTCATAGAAAATACTTCAATTATCGTCGGCTGAGAATGCAATTGTGCTATACGCCACTTGCCTTGGTTTACAGGAGAGCGAAATGAAACAAAAAAAAATATTTCTTGAAATGTCTTATAATTTTGCAATATTTAACTTAACTGACACTTTAATATATTAATTTACTATTGTTTGTTATATACAATTAATGTTTAACTTATTATAGTCATGAGATATAAGTAGTTTTACAATTGCCATATCCATTTTGGTAAGAAAATGTTTAACTTGCTATGTATGACATGACACAAAGTTATGGATGTGTCACAAAATGTTAGTGCAATGTCAAGAAAGGTAGACATTAAAAAGCAATTATATACTTTATTAAACGGTACAAATTGTGCATATAAAAGGTATAAGTAATAATTAAATCTAAAGTATACTATCAAATTAAAACTAAATAAACTAAAGAATAAAATATAACTAAACTAAAGAAACCTATCAAATTAAGACTAAATAAAACTAAAATAAATCTAAAAAGTTGGGCCCCCGCGGCATGGTGCCAAGGATGCTGGCAGCATTACCTCGCTGTATCGCGATACTTATGCGTTGAGCTAGGTAGCTGCCAGCACGGCGGTCACCAGTGGCGTCGACAAGCCGCTTAGATATGTCTATAAAAAACTTATGAGCGCTGGGACCCCACGGACCAAGGGTCTCAACCCCGAATGGCATGAATATGTAGCCGGAGCCGAGACCCGAGTATTTCACATTTTTCCGATGTTCGGCCGCCTTCGCAGCCGCACCCTCCTGTTTGCTGGTTCCAGAGAGGTGGGAAGGAGCCAGTGTGTCTACACACGTTGCGTCCCAGACTAGCACCCTTCCCAATCTCCATGGAACCAGAGTCATGCCGTCAGGTCTCTTGCCATCGTCACGTGCGATGCCGGTGGGCTCCAAAAGAGCTGGCACGTTGATGGTGGCAAGAGACCGGCGAATAATGTCGTTTAAGGCGGCATGTCTCGAAAAGCGGCCAGCACTTTTCTGACAGGAGAGTCCGTGGTGTCCCAGAGCGTCAACTTCGCTGCCGCAGGGGCACCTGTGTGGAGCACAGACGGGGATTCCGAGCCGAAGACAGGTTGCTAGACGTAATGTTTCGGGCTCGAGGAAGGTTCCTGTGTTCGGGGATGGATAGGCCCGAAGCCACTCCCCGGATTCCTTCCTGCGAGATGCCAGTATTCTAGCTCGTTCTGAACCTGTACTTCGGCTCAGAAGGGAATTAAAAGTAATTTCGCATATAACATCGTCCCAACTCCTCTGGCAATCTGGATGAGATGGGAATGGTGTGTGAGGGCATTTCATAGACCAGGCCTTTCTGGCTTCTTCCAAGCCCGCAGTCTCATAGTTTGGGGGAAGACCCTTTAAGATTTTGCCTATGAGACTGACAGAGCTATGGACAGAAGACAGAAAAGCTGGTAAGGAAATGCTGGTAACTTTTCGAATGCCTAGGCCACCATGTCGGATGGGTAGGGATGCTCGGGACCAAGACAAATCGGTAAACTGTATATTCAAAATAGATTCTAAAGTTGATTTTATGAGATCGTCTGCATGTGTTAGAGAATTTTGATGATTCCAGATAGGACTGCAACGGAGAACATAAGTTAATTTTGGGACGAAAAGGCAGAATTTAAGGACAGAAATTGCATAATGCGGACTTATTTCAAGTAGACGTTTTGAATTATTTTGGAATTTAGACATGAAATTTTGTATGTAGTCAGAAAATGATTCTTCGAAAATGGGGGACCCTAGGAGGCAAAGCGATTTGTTATTTGAAATTTTAATTATCGGAATCACTGTATAAATCTTTTGTTTAATCTCGTTATGGTTAGGGATGGAACTCGGAATATACAACTCACACTTAGTAGCCTTGAATTGGGTGCAAATGGTAGCAAGATCTAACAAAATTGTATCTACGTCGCCTCCCAGGGTCCCATCATCCAGATACCACACGTTAAATTTGGATTTTAATTTTTGGATGATAGGGTTAATCGCAAGAGAGAATATTGCCGGCCCGAGAGGGTCACCCTGCTGACAGCCAACTTCCGATGATAGTAGATTTTCTTTGTACAAAAGTTTAGTAGGGTCGGCGTATGAGAGTAGAAGATAGTTATATAGCAATTGTTTATGCAAATAAAAGTTATTTTACGACTAGATTTATTTCAAGTCAAGGCGATAATTTATCTCGAATATGAAGACATACTTATTCACGTGAATATGGTGCCAATATTGATTCCCAATATTTATGACGAATCATTTTGTTACTTTCTTGTAAATTGGTACCATCTAATAGGTGACCTTCTCTATTTTGTGAAATGATAAGCTTTTCAACGATATCTAGTGCTAATGTCGATATGAAAAAATATCGATGAGAACAGCTTATAATACAGCGTTTACTAATGAATGACATATTAACGTTATTATTTCTTATCAACTAATAAAATTACAGTTTAACTACAAGCTCTATAAATTAAAAGACATGTCATATAATATGTACCTCAGGAACAGTGACCGAGGCCTCCTGTGGCCAGGACTTAAATAGCATGGCATGGCAGGAAAGCAGGAGGTCGCTGGTTCGATTCCAGTCTTGGTCATTGGGGGTTCGGTCACTTTTTCTGTAGTATATGTCATTTCTTACAATTTATTGTTAGGTACTCGTAATTATAAATATTATGTAGGTATTTATACCACCAACTTATTAAGATAAAAGCTTGAAGTATGAATGACACAAATCATTATAAATCAAACCTACCTTCTTTATTGTCATTTATCAAAAGAGAGGGTAGGTAAAAAAAAAGTATCGAATATTCGATACAATCAAATCGATTAATGGATTATGTCACAAAAATGTTGATCGGTTAGTCGCTTGGCACACTGATAAATAGCTGTTAACCGTAAGTTTGTGTCATGTCCGGACATGGCACAATATTGTAATCACTATGTATTGCGGTTCGAGGATATGGCACAAAAATATATGTTTTTTTTAAGTATAAAATAAGAATTTTAAAAAATCGATTACTGTCATAAACTGCAAAAAAAATATTCTATCAAGAACCATTAAGAACCGATTTTGCTTAAAAATGGATATGGCACAATTGCATTCTCACCCGACGTTATGCTGATTTTAGGCGAATCTTAAAACATTAACAAGTAAATGTAGATTCTATTCTTCATAGAAAATACTTCAATTATGCTGATTTTAAGCGAATCTTAAAACATTAACAGGTAAATGTAGATTCTATTCTTTCATCGTCTATAGGTACCTACTGTCTCAGACAAATCCATAGATATGAACAAATTGAACAAGCCTGTCATGACAAAAAACTCTCTCTGCTGTCCATTTTTGATGGTGTTTTAAACGTTCTAAAGTTTCGACTACACACACTGTAGTGTTGTAACCAAAGCGTGGGAAGAGAGTATTTTGCAGAAAAAGCCTATGATGAGTTCCAGTAGGTACCGATGATTTTAGTCTTTCTCAAAAATAGAAATATAATATTTCATTGGATTCGCAGTGATATGCGCAACTTGTATTACGAGTACGAGTTGGCTGTCATCCGTTGACAGCCTTTTAAGCTTTTCAACCTAGAACATTCACTTAAACTCGTTCATGTTTTACATTTTTTCTTAAAGGTGTATATAAATATTACAGTTAGTTATACATATTTTTAAATATAATTAGTAATTTTCGAAGGCGGAGAAGAACAAATATATAGGTATTTTATACGTGTAGTAAAATGAAAGTTATTGGTAATACAAAAATAAGTTTTGTATTTAATGCTACTAGGTATATATTGACAAAAAAATATTTTTCTCTTGCAGCTGGAAGCTCCCAGTCTGCTATGACGAGCAAGGTGGTGACCGTGCCAGCGGTGGTGGGCGGTGAAGCCGATCTACCCTGCGACTCCCGACCGCCTATGCGGAACGACAGTCTTCTGTTAGTCGTCTGGTACCGGGACGATTCTCCTGTTTACAGGTTCGTTATTGATTGTAAGCCAGGGAAATTTCTTTGGTCAGTATCTACATGTGGACCAATTACTTTACTTTACTGATTTGTTATCAGAGCACTTATGTATATCGACTCCCTAAGTGTACAAAGTAAAGCTAGTGACTTAGTGTAACATCTGAGTGGACGCTTGAGGGAAGCGGACAGCGAGGCATGCGACGAGTCATTCATGTTAAACAAACGTGTTTGTGCAAACGGAAAGGTATCTTGTACCATCTAAGTCCCTCGACCGCTCGACGCGGCGCTGCTCGTCCTGTCAGGGTGCTTAGACAAGTTGCCAATCGCTAACGCTTAATCGTCAATCGTAAACGAAAGGCAGCTAACTGTCTCTATCGCACTAATATAAAAGAGTGACAGCGAGGGAAAACTACGAAGAGGCGTTAGCGATTAGCAACTTGGTTAAAAGGCATCCTGATGCGTCGCTCGACGCTTGCCACTCAGGCCTTACCCTTAGATAGTCACTAGCTTTACTACCCATAAATTAGCATTTTCATTTAGTTTCGCAAAAAAATAAGTTTGTACTGTTTGACTTTCTTTTTCTCTCAAAATTTTAATTAAGTTCCAGTTTGATTGCGATAATTTATCAATGGCAAATAATTAATTATTTTATGTTCACACAGGTATCGTTAGAGTATGAATACCAATTGTTTTGGCAATAATCATGCCATGAGTTTTGAAGCTTACATGATGAATAAGCACTTATTACTTTACTATGAAAAAGGGGGCATTTTTACCACGTAAATGTTCGGTAACGAGCACTCGATATTTCGGAACTGTTTCAAATATCGAGTGCTCGAAATACGCATTGATTGACATGGTATTACCCCGATTCACACAACAATAATAATATAGATATATCAACAACTTTTATTACCAACCTTTGCTTAGAAAACGAAAATAATATTATTATTATGCGATGTAAATGTAAACGGTATTTATCAAATGCTTATTTCAACTGTCAATAGTTTGCTAACTGAAATTGCCCGAGAGAATGCAACCGCTTAGTCTGTCAGGCCCCTCGGCCGACTGACTGGCTAAGTCTTTGTTTATCTTACGAATAATATTTGGGCACTTGAGAATTTAATGGATTAATTGAAGATATTGTCTAAAATTCAAGGAAACTTTGAAGAACCTTCTCAGTTTTGGAAAGAAGATAAAGGTAAAAGTTATAAATGTAGATAGGATATTAGATAAAACAAAACTTATATTTTTTGCATACATAGTGATTAAATTACTCGTAAACTGTTTATTTTGAATGCATTCAAAATAGTAATTATTTCATGATTCCCATTTTTTTTATAAAATGAGCATGAAATATATTCATCATGTAAATTAATAAGTGAAATACCTTCGGGAAAAAGCAAATAACGTACCAAGAATATTTTTATAAATACTGAATACTCAATACTCAATCTTTATTGCACTTATAATGTGGTTTACAAGGTGTTACACAGTAAGTTACAGAGACATTATAACCCTGTTGGGCACGGCAATTTTTTTGTCGAGAGAGGGAGGCTTATAATTAAAGTAAATTGGTATTCTGATATCTACGGCACAATTTAATAAATTAATATTAATATATATGGACCTAAGACATCTTACACAAATCGACTTAAACTCAATTAAGTCTTGTGATGAGGGTACTAAGCGACGATATATATATCGACGCTGGAAAGGAGAAATTGGATAAGCGACATTTTTGAACATATTGAGTTATACACACCGTTAGAATCGGCAAATTTTTCCGCGTCGAATGAGCTAGGTTTCGTATCCATCTGACAACTTTTGTGTCGCTTATCCCATCGGTGATTTAGAGAACTTTCGATCATTTTTTACTACTAAACGACTTGGTTTTTGACAACTTTTAAGAAAATGGAGATTAGATAAAATATAATTCAACATAATGAATCTTGGATTATTTTACCTATTTGTCATGACAGGTTAAATTTTACTTGGATATTTTTGCTGTGTAACAACTAATCATCACTTGTGGGTTAGCTATTTCTACCTGACTGTATGATATGTTCTCATGTCGTTTGGACAATTTTACCTTTATCTTAATTTAAAATTAAAGACGGTTAGACAACATTAATTAACTATGATATCTAAACTATTGGCGTTTATCCATGTTTACCCCTACATTTATTTATGAACCATATGTCGCTTAGGTATCCCTTTTTACCTGAATTTATATTAGAATACTACTGTCACTTATCCTAACTTGCATGAATGAAATGTCAGTAAAAAAGTTAGCAACAATTTGCATACATAAATGTCTGCTATTTTATTCTTTGTCACGTTATGTAGAAACATTTGGCAGAGGGGTTGTCCTGTCAATAATACATAGTAATATACAAAGAGTCGAAAATACATGATGCATGATGCAACCCTTAAATGCATAGTGATGTATCACTATGCATTTAAGGGTTGAAATAAAGAGAAATGATCTCAAATAGAAAAACAAAACATATTTGTTTTTAATACTTAACAATAACTATTACTTATTCACATACTTACCTACTTTTTGGAATAAAGTTATAAAAATACCTAAAACAGTGTCTTTCTTTTTTCACGTGTAAGTAAATTCGTTTACTAGTCACGGAATGTTACTCTTGTGATTGAAATGACTGACTATGAAGTCTAAAATAGTTTCTCGTTTTAAGTATGTGGATATTTCTTACTGATATATTTATGCTATTTTTTA